>VZRH01001320.1:147583-203149 GCA_013397555.1 Urocynchramus pylzowi | reverse complement strand
AAAAAAAAAAAAAAAAAAAAAGAGTGCTGGGAAGATGAAGGCAGAATTTCCTGGAAAGGATTAGCAAAAAGCTCATATAAAGAAATAATTTAAGATTATAAGACTAAAGCAATCCAAGAACTCCATAAGCACAATGAAACTCTCCTCAGAGAGAAGCTGCTGCAACAGGTTAATCCTATTTCCCAAATTTCTCTCAGCAGAAACTATAGCACCAGCAATGCTGCATTTTAAGAATGAGCAAAATAACTTAGGATCTGAGAAAAGCAGTATGATATAGTTGCAAAAAAAATTTTTTAGGTAATGTAAGAGGCAGGACAGTTGTAGATGTCTACCACTAAACCTGGCAACCTCAACAATTCTGCTCAGTTAATAACATAAAATTCCACTTTCTTCCAAAACCATAATGAGGGTGCCAGATCACCCTTCCATCCTTTACACAGCTCCAGCCTTAGGGCAGCCATCAGGATGAGTAACGCTGTGCCAAAATCCTTCTGCTGCTGAGAAAACTCATGCTTTTCCATCCATTAAGCCATGTACAACTGAGCAGCTGAAAGCATTTGTCAATCCCTCCTGCTGAACTCGGCACTGCTCTGCAAGAAGGGTTTGGTTCGTTGCCTCCCAGGGAGAGTAAATTGGAAGCACCAGGGAGTAGTTAAACTATCAACCTGTCAAGAACCCAAGCCCTGTTTCAAGGATTTTATCCAGAAACCACTTCATGTAAAATACAGAAGCAATTCTGGAAGAGTTTGTAATCCAGCATTGTAACCCTATCATTGTGGAGTGCTGCTCTTTATTTCCTGAGGAGTCTTGCCTAAAAAATGTGCTTTGCTCAGGAGGGGTAGACGTAACCATCAGTCTGATCCACAGGCAGTGATTAAGAAGCTTAAGTAAGCAAGAAGCTTGACTAAGAAGTAGAAAGTACCTTTTTTTAATAGTCTTAGATGGAAGAAGGAAAAAACTCATTGTATGTATGATCTAAATGATTTTTTTTTTTTTTTTGAGTTACTACATATAAAGGACGCAGAACCATAACAGGTCCTCTGAATAGATGTAAGGTTTAGCTTCTTAGGAAAAAGTTTGTGGTGTAGCTCCACAATTATTTTCTCTGATGACAAAACTGTCCTGACTGTCCAACTGTCTTTGGCTTCTTTTTCACCCTGCAGTGTATCTGAAAAACTCATTGTGGGGCTGCACATCAATAAAATAAACAAAATAAAATTTAAAAAAAGGTCTGCAAACTGTATCAGAAACTGAAAACGATGTTTATAGACTAAAGATACAATTTAAGACATGCTTTTGTCTTTATCAGTTCCTTACTTGCCAACAGCACATGGCTCCTATTTTGGGCACTGTAAGTTTCCTGTATACCCCTGTGTATTGCAAAGGGTCCAGACATCTTTGCCCCACTGCATTTCTGATGTCTGACTATGTTCAGGCCTCTTGAACATCTACAAGTTTTCCCAACCTGAGCTCAAGTTGGAGCTAGCTAAGGAATGTGAAACTACACAATGTCCTACACGAACCCTGAAGCGAGGTGATCCTTCCTTTCCACACAGCACTGGTGAGGCCACATCTGGAGGGTTGGGTCCAGTTCTGGTCTCCTCAGAACAAGAAAGACATGGACCTACTGGAGCTGATTGTGTGAAGGGCCACAAAGATGATGAAGGGACCTATGAGGAATGGCTGAACCAGCTGGGACTGTTCAGCCTAGAGAGGGCTCAGGAGGATCTTGTATAAATACCTAAAGGAGGTACAAAAAAGAAGCAGCCAGGCTCTGGCAAGAGTCAGAACAAGGGGCAATGGGCTCAAAGTTAAGCACAGGAGGGTGCCTATGACCATTAGATAATCTCTTTTACTGTGAGGGTGACCAAGAACTGGCACAGGTCACAAAGGGAGGTTGAGAGGTCACTCACCTTGGGGTTATGCAAAAACCATCTTGACACACAGTTCTGGGCAACCAGCTCTACATTGTGAGACAGCTCTGCTTGAGCAGGAATGGGGGATGGACAAGATGAACTCCACAAGTCCCTTTCAACCTCAACAGTCCTGTGTTTATCTGAATGAAATACTTCATTTTATGTTAATATGGGAACATTTTTGTAGTAGGTCTGTCAGCCATGAAGTTTATTTATATGGTGCTATTTTGATAGCTTTGCCTTGGTTAAATTTTTCCCAAGTGAGTACATTTTTCAGTACCTACTATCTATGTTAAAATTAAAAGCTCATCCCCTGCTATACTTACAAAGGAACTACCATTGCCACATATGATAGTATGTGAAAAGACTTTTAAGCTGTGATTTAAAGTAGCTATTAAGGAAATAAAAATCTTACACCACTCAAATCTTTATTAGTGTTTTCCATTTTAAAAATAATATATACTGCCAAACTAAAAAGAGCATGATGTTCTCTTTACACAAAGTTTCTTGTAGCAAAACCACTTTGAATACATTTCACATTTCATCAGTAAAAAAAGCATTCAGCCTTTCCATGTGTAGACACGTCACTGAAATCAATTACTCATGAAGAAATATCTTGTGGCAGGCTAGTAATTTAAGCACAGTGTTTTGTACAGTGTCATGATACCCAATTATACTTTGGTATGTAAGATTAGAGATCATAGAGGAAAGAACAGGTCTTACAATGGACATGTGCAGAGAGACATTTTATTGCAAAAAATAGCAAATGTCTTAAGAACACAAACCAGTGAGTTATTAAAAGCTTCATAGCAAAATATTTAGCCAACTCTGTTACAATATATAGGCTTGAGGTTCTAACAGTTAACACTATGCTTCAACTCACCGAGCAAGTAATGCTCCTGATACATAAACATTGCACAGTTGAAATACGGAGCTGAATATTAAAAAAAAAAAAAAAAAGAGAGAGAGAAGGTATTTTATCCTTGATCTTTCATAATCTAAGTAATTGAGAAATTACAACATTTTAACAAGCTTGATTCTTTTTGGGAAAAGCCATTAAAAATAATTCCTGAGTATTTAGGGTAAGTGAATATATCAAATCTGACCAATTAAGACCCACACCCTGTTGGGTGAGCCTTGCAGCTTTGAAGGGACTTTCTCTGGCGTGGCTGTAATGGCAGGATCATGGCCTAAACAGCAATGAAATATATGAAAACCTCCTGATATGCACATTCCAACTCTCCTTTTCTTTAGCAATAGCCTACAACTGTCAACTGTGAAGCTCGCTTTGCTGAGAAAAACATTGTTTTAAATGTCAATTCCTTTTGCAAAATCTTGAAATGCAAATTGACACAGCTAAACCTTCGGTAAACCATCACACCAATAATTACGTGAAATATATAAATCAAAATTTAGGCAAGGGGCTTTCATACTGTTAGTATACTTATTGAATTGTATGCTTTGTATCAGTATTTTGAACACAGAGATCTAGTTATTTAGCATCTTTTTATTGTAATGAGATGCAATATATTCATTCTCCATTATTGTCTTCAGATGCAAGTTACAATATCATCTTATTATACACCATGTTTCTAAAATTCTGTTGGCATTCATCATCTTCCTAAGATTTTAATTGAATCTATTTTGATTTTAAAACTGCTGCCAATCAAAGTGGTTTAGAGACTTAATCCCAGAAAAAATTTCAGATTTCTTACTTTATGTATGCTTTTCCAGAATTACAGAATTCAATTACAATGGATGTAGAAAGATTATTGTACAAAGCATAGTTAATAATTCACAACACTGGTATTCAGCTTGATCAATTACAGTGAATTCACAAAAATGGTTTTATTATATCCACTCTTTTCTATCCACCCACCCCAGTATGTAAACAAGTTTCTCACTATGACAATGGCAAGACTGCAGTTACTGAGATGTACTGCGTGTGAAAGACAACACCTAGGAATAAAGCTCTGGATTTCACAATTCCAGTACGTGCTTCTGTTCACTTCCCATTCTAAACCACAAGACCACTGCTTTCAGTCTCTTGCAGTCTTTAAATCAAGAGAACTTACAGGCAAATTGAGCTTTTTTTCCTAATGCAGTCTCCTGGAGTCAAATTGGTGAAAAGTAACATGCGTATATAGAACAAAAGAGATAGTGACTCGGGAATAATTGGAATCAGTCGAAACAAAACTGTCCAAGCAATGACAATGTACAGTATTGCAGCCCAGTGTCACTAAGACAAGAAACCCTTGGTTTTACAATGATGAAGATCTCTGTTCGCACAAGCCAATTTTAATGGGCTATTAAGCATTTGGTTAAGAACAGGCTTGTACAGTCTCACTGAAAAGGAAACACTTGTCAAAATGCTATTTTAAAAAATACCATATGATATCTTCTAAATTGCAACTTAAATATTAAAATCTTGTTTCAGAAGTTCCTCGCTTCAGGTTGTTACTCAAAAACTCATCATGTTCAAAACTCAAATTATTATGAGATCTTGATATCATAAGAAGCTTTTCCTTATTAGTAAAGTCTTTCTTGACTGCTGCTTGTGGCACAAGTAACCTATCCATTGGGTCCTCCTTGTTTTCTAGTTTCATATAGCCTTTACTGTTGCTCCGATCCAGTCTGGGCCAGCTGGGGTGTTTCCTTTGCTCAGCTTGGACAGTGAGCGTAGATGGACCCCTGTCCAAGTCCAGGGACTTAGAATGTGAAGACAGAAGATGCAAAGATGTGTTGGAACCAAACTGCTTCCTGGCAGCACCAGGTGATAAAAGCTTTCCTGTGCTTGGTCCAAGAGTCATAGAAGATTTGAATGGATCAGATGGAGTGTCCACAAATGAATTGTGTCGTGGCAGCATGGAAGCAGCCGGTCTGTAGGATTCATTGGTATCAGTTAGTGGAATGGCCAGAGAATCCATTGACAGATTTCTAGACTGACTCCTGGTGATCTCTGAATCCTCAGTTATGTTGTCTATACTGGGTTCATCGATAACACAGTTATTCAGCTTAATCACTGGCAGTGTGAAAGCACTAATGGAAGAAGATACAATGGATTTTGTTTCACACTTTATAGAGTTAGTGTTTTTGTCATCTGAAGCCTTGCTGGAGTGAGGGTAAAGTCCAAAGACTGAACCAGACTGCTCAGCCAGTAGAGGTGGCAGGAGGCTACTAGTGGTCCTATCTTCATTTAGAGTAATCTCATCTTCTTCAGCAGAACTATCCATTCTAAGATTACTCTTGAAGCCAGAGAAAGGCGCAACCGTGTTCGCAGCCAGCCGTGATGCACAGGAGCTCCCACTGTGCCGGAGTTCTGCTTCCCCCAACAAGCCAGTGAAGGCACCACTCAGCTGCTTTTGTTCCCTGATCCTCAGGGTGTGGATGTCTATTACAGTGGAGTATATGTCTCTCATGTGTATTATTTTTGTTTCCTTGTCACGGTTTTCATGCAGAATGGCATTTGCACAAATAAAAATGAAGATTCCAATGCCCATAGTGAAAGGGCCCAGCATTTTCATCTTATCCGAGTGCACGTGCTGTTCAAAGAAGCGAAGCAAAATGCTTCCTTGGCTTCTCGGGGTCCGGGTTTCATTTACAGATGGATTATCTTCAGATCCTAACAGCTGTTCCTTCTGGGGCCAGTATCCAAGGATGGCCATTGCAATTCCAAAGAATGCGATAAGCACTCCCAAAACAAGAAAGAATCCCGATGGAGAATAAAGACGGATTTTGCCCCTGACAATTACCACATCTGTCCTGGGCCGGCGTCTAACTGGTTTCTTCTCCTCAGGAACTGGTACTCCAGCAAGATTTACATGTTGCTGAGATCTGGCAGAGTCTTGCCTTTTTAAGGCAGCCAGTCCTGTTATGACTCCTCCGGTTGCTATCATAGTTCTATATTGTGCCCTGGAGAAAAACAGAAGCAGAAATGTTGAGGCAAGCAAAGGTTGTCTCTTCAAAAATAAACAGCTTTTTGTTAATATGCAAATATTTCCTGATAATTAAAACACTCCTAACTACAAAAAAGCTACTACTATAGCTCCAGTTGTGACATAGTCACAGTTTTGAGATTCACATGGTATCCTAAACAAAATGATTTTCCGCAAGTCCTCTTTCACTGTAAATATAGACAATAAAGCTTCCATTAGTGACACAGACAGTAAAGCTAATGCTCTTAGTGGTGATATATCAGGAATAAAAATAAAATATCCAGAAGTCATACCAGGTAAATTATCTCTGGACTGGTATGCAGCAAAGTCAATAATATATTGTTACCTTGTTGATGATTTTAGCACTTTAGCTACTAGTTCTTTTTAAAACTTCTGATACACAATGACTGTGACTACAGTTCATTCTACATTTCCCCTTCAAGAGAGCTTTCCTGATAGATTTCAGCATATATTCATACATATTTATTATAGCATTTAAATAAGCTTTTATCAAGTCTATTCAGATTTCCTGAGTCTCAGAATAATTTTTGCCCTTCTTAATAATGCTGATCCTCACATATCTACATATTTTCCCCCCTTTGTTCGTTCCTCTTGGACTAC
This sequence comes from Urocynchramus pylzowi, assembly GCA_013397555.1. Taxonomy (NCBI): domain Eukaryota; kingdom Metazoa; phylum Chordata; class Aves; order Passeriformes; family Fringillidae; genus Urocynchramus; species Urocynchramus pylzowi. The sequence goes on along the minus strand of VZRH01001320.1, from coordinate 196,677 downwards.
AGGTCAAAACCTCCACTAAGTTTTATCAGACAAGAAATTTTTATAAATTTCAAATTAATAATTTCAAATTTTCTTAGTTTTATGAGGAAATTTTATTTCATTTTAGACTTACTTTGGTACCTGGTTGCATGTTACATGAAAAAAATTAACCAGCAAGGGTTTAAAAGAGAAAGTAATATTTAATAGTTTTTAAGGAGCAAAAGTAACAAATGAAACAACACAGTTCAGGATAATTCTATTTTAAAAGGCATATTTGACTCAAAATTAGTGCTTAATTAACTGTTATTAGAATTAATGAGAGATGACATTATAGAGTAAAATTAAGATAGTATAAGTTAGGTATGAAAAAATTATATCCTCTTTGGTAGTATTATTGTGCTCAGAGATAAAGAAAGGCTGACAGCCTGTTGCAGAGGAGAAGGCTCTCTGTCAAAGCTGGGGGCGATTTAAAAAGCAAAACCAAAGTGGGACTGAGTGAACAAAGAGAGATGCTGAAAAGCAGAGGTAAAGCAAATCGGTGACTGCTTGCAATTTACAGGCACTGATTTTCATCAGGTCTCTCAAACTTGTCATTTTGTTTTAAAATTTAGCAGTGCACCTCTGGGGAAAAAAAAATTAGATCTCTTGTGTTAGGAGACACAGACAGGCTCTGTTATGATATGACACTATCACAGATTTCCAGCACTGCAAGCAGGTGTCACATAAGCACATCGGCAAACAGCCCTTGGCCCAACCCACCAAATATGAACTGGATTATGAAATTAATAAGGCATTTGAAATAGGTAACTAAGTGGAAGGAAATTGAAAACAGCAATTCAGATGACAGACAGAAAGACTAACAACCTGAACTCCCTCCTTGCACCCTCACTATTAAAGGACAGAGGGCTTCCTCTCTTTCCGGGAAACTTTCCTTTATGAAGGAAAGACTTGAAAAGATCTTGGCTGCTAATTCTACAGCATTTTCTGAATTTCTTCAAGAGAAATCATAACATTATTCCAAAATCTCAGAAATTTTACTTGTACTCTCAGGTTTCATGTTCATAATCTTTCTGGGAATTTTCAGACTTTGTAATTAATTTCCTTTTTGATGCTACCTGGACAATTTCCATACTTCAGTGCAAATTAATGTCTTGAATGCTTCATAAAAAGATTTCTTTTTTAAGATAACAATTTTAAAATACCCCAAAGAAAGTTACTTGACATTGATAGTCTTTCAAACTTTCTCATGTGCTTATATGTTTACGGGTTTCAGCCAAAACAAAAGTTCATTATTCTGTAAAACAATGTTTTGAATGTCTGGACATAAATAAACAGGACTTAGTCATTACAAAAGATGTTGTATTTTGTCATGACTCTATTAAATAGAATTAGTTTCCTCTATTAAATAAATTAAGATAATTACAGCACATCTTTACTGAAATGTAAAATCATTTAGCTATAATCTAGTTTGTTCCATTAATCTTTTAAAATTTCCAGACCTTTGTGGTGAACAAGGAGTTTCCATATTCATGTGGTATTTTACAGGCACACACAAACCCACTCTGCTCCTTCTCAGGGCTGCCAAGGAAGTGCACAGGTACAGCAGTTTAGTGCTAAATTCACACTGTGCCTGTTGGCAGGATTTGTTATTTTATGTACGATTCTGTGCTTGTCACAGCTACCTGAATTGCACCAAAGGGCAAACAGAATAAGCTTACATCTACTTTCTAAATATTTTAAACATACCTCTAGCAAGACCTCCCCTCTAACTCCAAAAAGCAGAGCAAATAAAAACATGCTTAAGAATTACATCTTGGGGCATCTTTCTGTAGAAAGTTCTCATTTGCAAATTTTGCAGAAACTGGGAAACCATATCTCAAATTCATTATTACCTATTATTTGAAAGACAGAAATTGAGATTTCTGAAAGTGAGAAAGAAAGCAAGATCTCTCAAGGCACACAGCTGGGTTCCAAACCATTCTATGATTCTGTGATTTCAGGGGAACATATTCCTCTGTTCCTTTTAACTGCATCAGAAATTGGGCTCAGGGGAGAAAAAAGTCTGGCTGCCAAAAGATACAAGCTTGTTTTGTACATAGGAAGAATCTCTTTCCTATTTCTTGAATTCACATCAATATTATTGTTCTTTCTTTCACAGAAAAAATAACAATCGGGTTTGTAAATAATAATTTGTAATAAGCCAATTTTGATTTCTTCTGCATCTAATAAAATCAATAGTGTTAAAATACATATTGGTATGAGATGGTTTGACTTCATGTTGACCGTTTTACCAAACCAATTACAATGAAGTGCATATAAATATAAAAACCATATTTTAGAAAATATTGTATTTATAATAGACGTTGTAGATACATATGATTTATTCTGCAAATCTGTTTAATTTTGTCACATACCAGCCATAATATGAGTGCTGCTCATTAAATGCTGCTTAAAATAGAAATAGATTGGTGAAGTTCTGCCTTTCCATCCTTGAGGGAGGCCCACCAGGAGTCAGAGGACTCCCATGACTCCCACTGTCAAGCAATAAAAGGACACCTGGTGAATGAAGGGGAGTGGAAAGGGGTCCCTATTCGGGGAAGTAATAAAAATTCCTCCCGACCCCCATCACCTACACAGGTGCCACTTCAGAACAGGTATGAGGCCCTGGATCTAGAGGGTCAGCCAGATGATGTAGAAGAAAAGGATCTGCCTAGTGAGCCTCCCAATTACACTTTGTCTGTCAGAGGGATCAGCACCCCTGACATTAAAAAGAAAAGAAGGGCAGTTGTAGTGGGTGGCTCCCTTCTGAGGGGAGCAGAGGGCCCCACAGGTCGACCGGCCCCATCCCACAGGGAGGTCTGCTGCCTCCCTGGGGCTGGGGTATGGGATATCTCTGAGAGATGCCCTGGGCTGACTCAGCCCTCTGATTATTGCCCACTGCTGATACTCCGGGCTATAGAAGTGATGAGATTGGAAAAAGGAGTGTCAGGGCAATTGAAAGGGACTTTAGGACACTGCGTCAAGTGGTTGATAGGGCAGGAACACTCAGTCCCTTTGGTGGCTTCAGAGCACAGAGCAACTGGAAGGAGAGGATTTCATAGGAAGTTCTAGTTGCTCCAACTAACTTCTCATTCCACTACTATTTTTTTCTCTCTTTGACCTAAGAGGCCACCACCTTAATACCCATCTTTCCTGCCTAATGACTAACTTCACCACAACTATACTGCTGCCAAGTAACTTTTTGTCCAGAGATGACCTTGATGCCTCAGGTTTTAGCTTTTATATTTTTCAGATGCTATTCTGCTTTAGTGTGTAAGTCTAGGCTTCATATTAGGGCTCTCTTCATAGGGTAGGTAGACAAAACAATTCCTTCTCCAGCTGGGGACCCAAGGACAACTGATCCAGATCTTGGGCCCAAGAGCATAAACAGTTGTCTTGGTTGACCAAAGAGGGCAAACAAGAAGGATGGGACTTCATGGGCTAAAGCTGTAACTGGACAATTAACTAACCAATATGCTAATGGACCAAAACTTACAAAAGTGAGAGAGACCCTGTGACCTGTCATCCATTTTGTGGCCATTTTGGGTTGTGCTGCCCAAGGTGGATCTATTTGAGGCCTCTCAATAAATACCTACTTTATTCTTTAGCTCCGTCTAGTCTCTGTTCTAGATCAGCCTTCACAAGACATGAGCCTAACTATTAAAAATCTAATTAATCTCTCAGTAACTATTATCAACTCTCAACTTGCAGTAAGCTTCAAAGCACGAGGTTTCTACTTTAAATGCCTGAAAAGTAATGCCTTATCTAATTTGTTCAACCGTTTTGGTAATATGTAAGTTCTTACTTCTACTTACAACTTAGTCTTTTGAATACATGCATAATAATTTGAATTATACAGAGATCTTACACTTAATTTTAAATTATTCCCAGCAAAGATGGGAAGCAAATTAAGATTATCAGTATATTTTTTCTTCAATATTATTTATTGAAGATTATTTATTCCAGATACATTTCAGTGTCCCTTACTATTTAAAATCTTTGCATGACAATCTTGCTTGCAAAAATTTCTATTTTTTCTCATTTATTCTTTGAAAAATGACGAAAAATTGTGTGAAATTATCAGAACTGTACATGCTATTTCCCTGTAGTTTAACTTGATGTAAAGTTCAGTTCCTGTGTATCAGCAAAAAAAATTAAACATTAGGAGTAAGAAGTAGCATGTGAGATCAGAATCTGTTTTTTATTACTCTAGCATTTCCTATCTGACTATTTCAGCTTATTAGGAAATCTATTTCCCAACAGTATTTGATTTGTTATCACTTAAGTTACTAAATTTTGAATTTTAACAAGAACACAAATTTTAATATCAGGGAAAGTTTCTTTCACATTTGATAAACCTAGAGTCCCAGAAATGAAGGAGGTGACAGACAGTTTACTCATAAAATGTTTCTCATAATCAAGAATGCAAATGACAAAATCATAACAGAAGACATAACTGAGTAAACAAATTAATTTTAAGCTGTATTTAACACATCTATACTTTCTCTTGATGAACAATGTATACATATCAATATGCTATCTCTGCATAGAAGTTGTCATCTGGTACAATCTGTTCTATTCCAAGGGTAAAAATATCCAACTTTATAGGTCCAAAGGGATTAATCATTCTGGTAGGGACAATACAGCAATAGCCAGAGAGAGTAGTTCCACAAGAAGCAGAGAAAACCATCTCAAATTACAATTTTATTTAGCAGCAGTATTTATTTAGCAGAGTTTAACAAGCAGCCCCCTCCAACAGCCCAGCACACCAACAGGACCACCTTACAACGATTCTCCCTCCTCCTGTCCATTCATCAAAACACAACCCGGCTGAAAAAACAAAGCAAGCAAGCAAAAACCATGTTTTGCATTCATGATTATAGGGTATTTAAAAGTGCACTTTAATTGATGCTAAGTGAGAAAAAACCCTGTGGAATGTGGTGCTAAAAATCTTCATAACTTCAGCTGGTATTTCAAAGTCATGCTAGTAAAAGCCAAAGATGTGACATTTAAAACATTAAAGCTTTGAAATCTCCAGGTGAATCCAACCCATTTGGGTTCAAATTCCCTTTAATGGTGTCTCTTCTAGGTTGTAAAGGGATAAGCTTAGGGACTAATCATGCCTTTTAAACCTCCTGGTTGCCAATCAGCTTGTTGAAGCAGGCCAAATTGTGCAAACAGTTTCACAGCACAAAAAAGGAAAGGCAAGCTGCCCACAGGTCAGGCAAGGCAAGAGCACCAGGGTGTCCAAGTGGCAGCAGTAAGCAGAAAGTCCACTGCAGACATTATAAGAGAAGGTTCCTTAAATGTTGGTAGACCGTGCAGCTGTATCTAACAATCTGTATTTGCTTTACAATAGTACCATATTAAAGAATCATAACTGAAAAAAAAAAATCTTGCTATTAAGGACACATCTGTTGGGAAATCTGAAGTCTGACAGTGATCCAGTTACTTTAAAAATCTAGATCTGGCAATGATCTTCAAATCTGCACTGTACTGGTTGAAGCAAGACCACAGGGGCCCAGCAACTACCTCTGCAGAATCTGTGAAAGACAACTAGGCATGGCACATCAGAACCTTTTCATTGTCCTACCATACAAATTTGGAAATCAAACAAAGAAGGGAAAATGAATTTTTAAAAAACAAGTCCAGGCTTTAATGAGAGTTACAAGATCTCATTTTTATACATATTTTTATAACTATACTGTGACATTTTGAAGCACACACAAAGGGTACCTTTGCATTGTACAAAGGGTCACAGTTCCTTTCCATCAAAGTGACTTGGATGCAAATTTCAGTTGTGGCAGATATTTGAAGGAGACACATTGAATCCACAGTGGATATATCAAATAACTATTTGCACTCAAATTCATTATCTTTCATTACCTGGACCATTGCACTCTGAATCATGATCATTATGACAGTCCACTGCCTTGTACTAAAGCACACCAAGGAAAAGTACAAGTGTGCCTGTGAGTAACCTAACTTCCTAACCTAGTTTTCCTCAAGCTCTTACACTAAGTGTCTGCATAACAACTCAGTGGAGAAGTTATAAAACTACACCAAATCACAGCAATTACAATAAGAAATCCTTGACCTGCCACTATTATTTGGGGATGGGGGGAGGGGAATGAAACTCATACCAAACCACCAAACTAGTCTAACAAAGTTATACTTAATTACTGTTAAGTAATTCTCTCAACTGGACAGGGACCAGACCTTTCTTACAGAGATACAACTGATCAATACCCAAGTCATGACAAGGATTCCATTTCTGTTGGCAATAATACAAGCCTCTCTTTCCTTTAGAAATCTTTTTCTCTGCTTCAGGGGGAGAAAGTTCCTTCCTTTATCCAGTTTGCACCTCTTGTGTGTGTCATTATCTCATGTCTTAAGACCATCTGCTTGGTTCTGGCTTCTTGACTTCCCCTCTTTAGGTACTGGGGGCTTGTCCTCCCAGAGCCTCCTCTTCCTCAGGGCTGAATCCCTGAAGAAGAATTCAGCTTCTCAGCTCACTCTGTTCTCAGAAGACAGCTTCAGGTCCTGGCCTCCCTGGAGCTCCATGCTGAACTTGCCAGTCTGCAAACATCTTTCTTCACACTTTATTAATGTGAAACTCCTTTTTTTTAAACCACCTGGGCTTTTATTTGGCTCTAAACTAACATCAAATAATAAAGCAATAACTAGGGAATTTGAACTAAAAATCACAAACTTAGAAATACTGATAAATATAGGGTAAGTGAGGGTGCCTGTTACTCAGATTTGGGGAGTGCTGTGACTCCATACTTTAAATCACAGCGAAAAAAATCCCTTTTGAATTACTTCCTCACCATATCTGCCATATACATTAATTATTCCAACTATTATGCCAAGGTCAAATCTAAGGTGAACACCCAGCAATACTGCATAAAGATGAATGCCTGAGCTGCTTATCCTCTTTGCTATTATTTCTCCTTCAGCCTGATCCTTTCAGTGGGTCATATATTGTAATTCTGTGCAAAATCAGCAACATTCAATATTGGCAGCATTACACAGAGCTCGTTAGCTACTCACAAAAGCACAGAACACACATCAAAGAGGGAAAGAAGGAACCTGAGTTTCTATATTTTGTTTTCAAGACGCTGCTCTATGACTTGGCCTAGATTTAGTCTGCCAGCTTTTGCCTGGCCCAGTTGAACTCACTTTTAAATTTGTTCCATCCACAACTATGTCTACTGGCACACTGCAGTAGAGCAGGTGTGAGTCTAGAGAAGTCGTGGATTTTACCAATGTAAAACTCAGGAAACACGAGGTTGCTGACAGGTCTCCTATGTCTAGAACAGCTTCCCAGTCATTATACAGTGAACCAAACATGTTCTCAGGTCACAAAACACCTGTCTCACACAGCACAAACCCACCTGTCCCACCACTGTCATGTGTGATGTCCTGAATTCCCAGCTGTCTGTCTCTCTCTTTCTGTACCATTTTAGTTAAAGTCCTAGATGATGAACTAGAGAAACACAAGTTCTCAGGCACTACATGTACTTATTTGTGGAATGCTTACATAACCTCTGTATCCACTGTATTAAATTATCAGTATATTCAGAGCTGTAACTTGTTTTTGGAAGTGTGCACCTATAACTTCTTTACTTATGCATAAAAATTTCCACTTCCTATGCACATATACATCACATCTTGTTCCAAAATCTATTACAGACCGACAGCAAAAAGCAAAGAGCTAAAAAAAGACTGGGGAAACAAAAATGGCAAGTAGTTTTATACTATTTGATTAAAAGTTGTTTAAAATGCAATCGATTAATGAAGTTTTTTAATTTTCTTCCTAGAAGAAAAAAATTCCTCAGAATATGCACACAGAAAAATAAAAACTGGATAACAAGGTTTTACTGTTACTTTTATTTTCTTTCATTATCCAGTTTGTCAGTTTTTCTACTAAAAAACAGCTAGGATTTTTTTAGCCTAAACTGAGCAAGGTGATAACTGCCCTTAATGACTGAAGTGACAAAATCTGTTTCCAAGCTATTTTAGCACTTTATGCAAACCCATTTTCTAGTGAAAATCAAGTGGAAGCAGACATTGGCTATTTAGCCAAATATTCATATTTATTTTAGATATTTTCGTCCATTCAAATTATTAGCGTTCATATTCAGTACATAGAAATCTTGGTTTATATATGTCTACAGGTGAGAGAAGTAGACTATTTTAAATTTTTTATGCCATGCAATCTGTTGCTTTCAGTATCAACAGAAAGTAAAGCATTTTATTGAAAATAATCACTTTATAAGCACAAACTAATTTAAAATGTGTAAAAGAAGCAGGCAGATATTTATGCATGTGTTTTAATTTGAGGGTTTTTTAGTTTTTATCTTTTAGACATCACCAAGAAAAAAAAAAAGAGCTTCTTTAAGAAGAAAGTAAAAATTTTGAAGTAATACTATAGCCTATCTACCCTACAACTAAAATCCAAAATGCACAGAACTAATCTAAATTGTGAAGCAAGTTCACACAATGCAGATCACAGGTCAGTTATCAACCACAAGTCATGAAATAAATTTTATAAAGGTCTCTAGATGTTTCTGAAAGACTGAATGTATAAAAGCAGGGTAAAGGATTTGTGCTCTGTCATGTACTGCAAAGGAAAAGAATGACTAAACACTCCAGCATTCAGCATTCCAGATAAGCTCAGTTTCCTAATAAAAACAAACATGAAACAAGATTGGAAGTGTTAGGAAATACCTTAATTTTCAAGCCCTATAATTGCTGGTTCTTCAATTTTTACACACAAAATTTTGAATAAGACAGTGACTGACACTTGTTGTGAAGGTAAAAAGCACAGCAACGCTGAGGTGCTCTGGCTACTGTTTTACACTCATTTATCATCCAGCAAACTAACAATATGTTACTTGATTTAGTCAGAGGCAAAATCTCCAGCCTGGACACACACCTAATGTAGGAAGCGAGCAGCTCTCAATACCAAAGACTAAACAAATGTCCTTATCTGCACTACATGCTCAGCTAATCAAGTTAATTTGCAGGTTCTAACAACAGTAATTTCCCACTGCATACAAGTCCAATGACTGTAAGATCAAATAGCACCAGGAACAAAATGGAGTAGGTATTTCACAGAAGGCTTAAGTAATACCCATATTAGATATGAAATCAAATCTATTTGCTCCACAACTAAGATGTCTGAGCAACACTTTCGCCCTGACCTAGAAAATACTTCCTGTTCTATAAAACATGCAAACTCAAAGGAGCAGGAGTTAGCACGCTGTGTTTACTGTCAAAAGACCCAGCACCAATTTTTAAACATAAATAATGTGACAGTCTAACTCTGAAGAGTACTTAGTTATCTATACTGTGTAACTGTATTAGAAGATATCAGTGCATAATAGAGGTACAAAAATTACATTAAGTGCTCAACAGAACTTAAGGACCTAGTTACCAAAAAGTAACTGTGAAAGCCACAGACCTAGCCCTGCTACTTGTCCATTAAGCCTAGCAATGTAATTTTAAATCAGTGGCCAAAATACTTGTCTGGGAATTGAGGTGTCCTGAGTGCCAGGCCCCTCCACCAGAAAGAAAACTTCTTTCCATGTCATGTTAGCAAAGTCCATGCAAGGGGTCTTTAAAAGGAGAACTGGAATTTGGGGTCCCTGAGCACCCCAGCCACAAGGTGTGAGTGTTTATACAGCCAAGAGAAACATTTGCCATGGCACAGCTGCTGTCCTAAGCTATCACTACCCTCACCGTGTCTGTCATTTCTCCTGAAAACACGGGTCAGCATTAGAATGTTCCTTACACTGAAGGCCTTCATGCAAGTTAATCTACTCTGCCAGGCAGCAACACAAATCAGCCATTCCAAAGGTCTCTGTTGTTATAGCTAGCAAGGTCACAGTACCTGAGCTGTCACATTTAAAGACAGTTTCAGCATCTTAACACTGATTTTTGGTGATTCAGAGGTAGGTGGACTCTCAATTACAATACCATTGTATTCGTTCACAGCGGCGGAAAAATCAGTGTATGAGGTTTAGGTTATCCTATGTTATCCTATGTTAGGCTATCATTATATCACAGCTATTATTAGGACACCAATAACGGAATGAAAAATTTCTTGGGTCTCAAGAATCCCACAAAAATAAGCAAACTGGTTAGTATGATGCTATTTCCAGTATGTCAACAATAGTTTCAAATGCTAGATACAAAAAGGGATAGTCAAAGCACTATTTCCCAGAGAATGGAAGCATAGTTCAAAAATACTTCTGGTATACCACATAGTCAAACTTTTTTGTCCATTTATGGATGACACAGAAATAAACTATTAGTAAATTAACAGTAAACCTCAATTATGTCTTCAACTGCAGATTAGAATGATCCTGCCAGACATCCACATGGGGGCATCAGTAGAACCTGTAAGCATCCACACTGCTACTCAGCCTATTGATGGGTAAACACAAGTTATAAGAGCAGCAGTATCAAGACACAGATTGCTATTTTACATGTGTAAAACAACAAAAATGTCAATATGAAGCCACTTCTGTTAGGCAAATTATCCATCACAATTTCTTCCACAATTGTAACCAGCTCCATTATCACTTGCATTATAATAACCACTCTCTTTGTAGTACCCAAAACTTAGGGCACTGTGAACAGAAGAAACCCACTGGGAGCAAAGTAACCTATGAGCAGTGAGACACTAAGAGAAACACATGCTGAAACACTATGGGCCAAATTTATGGAACTGAATTTTAAGCTTTGGTAGCAGAATTCACTTACACACTTCACTTACACACTTATGACTTGCATAATAACACCCCTTTTTCTTTTACCGTCAAAAATCTGTGAACATTATTGGGGTTTAAGCCAAACAATTCCTTGGTAGTACATGAAGAAAGGCCAGCTAAACAGAATACAATAACTGCTACCTCCTCACTTCCACTTGCCTCCAGAATGTCCAAGTGCTGTTCACACAGGGGACTTCACATACAGCACGTAACTTGGGACCCTTAAAAGGTCTGCCTCCCTCACCTCAGACAGCTACACTCTATTCTGCTGCCCTACATTTTAAACATACTCAGCTTGCCCATGGGACCAAGTCCTCTGAAATATGGCTGAATTGCTCTTACTTCATTTTACCTCTACAAATCAGCATATGCCTGTCCTGCTATTTTGCAGAAAACTACATCCCTTCAGTTGTTCCAGTTAGACTGAGTTCCTAATAGAGAGCTTGTGGAACAGTAAGCTGCCAGGCCTTAGGAAAATAAGAATATTTCTAGCACATGAGGACTGATCAACAGTAATGCTAGCCAAGGCGTGGTGCCCTAGTTAAGGACCTATTAATGGATGCATTGCTGGTAACATGCTGGCTTAGCTGGTGTGTTGTGCATTTTCAGTGCCCTCCATTTGTAAAGCCTATATATCTGTGGTTCAACATATTTGACCTACCCTGTAATTGCCCATGTAATTTAAAACATTATCTCAGTTGACTCATGTGATCATGACAGATGTCAACACTAACTGATGCTAGCTAACATTTTAATTTAGGAGGAGATGCAAATTATTATTAGCATGTATTATAGGTTGCAATTTCTTCACAAAGACTTGCAGTAATTTTTTTGCTCCTTGAGGTCATTTACTTTATTGTTATGTCACTTCATGCCATTAATATTTTACTTACTTTGCTTTAGCCTTGATATAGTCATTGTTAATTAAAGAGATAAATATCAGTTTACCTTAATTAATAGTTTTCTGACTTAAACAAAGCCAGTATAATGTTCAGAATCAAGCACTTACAAACTAAGCACATTTAAACTAAAATGAATTCATAACCATGATTATTTGAGGCATCTTGTTAAAAACTGTTAATCTGTGATACAAATATAGACAGCATAAACAATTAAGAGATGATTCCAACGAGAAGTTAAAACTCCAAAAGGCAGAAAATATAGTCAGGTTTTTCCACTTAGTGCAAAATTTAAATTTCTGGTTTTAGAATCTTCTCAGATAATTGCAGAGTATTTGAAGCTATCAGTCAGTCTGGTATGTCTAAACATTTAGCCAAATTTCTGAACACATTGCTGAGGAGAAAAGAAAGCAAGGGTCAGTAAAACTTAGCAGACTACTGAATGACAACAGATACAGTATGGGTTACTCTTTTTTCTTTTAGGAAATGACTGCAAAACTGCCAACTCTGTGTAAAAAAAACAGTATGAAGAAATTGGGAGAGGGAGATTAAGCTCAAAGTCTAGCTACAGGAAGCTGTCAGCAGCTCACCAGAAAGTTTTCAGTTCAGAGTGTAGGGGAAAGAGTGAAATACAATGACACCAGCTAATTACTTTTTCAGTAGAAGGCTAGCAACACATTGCCAAATTACTTCAAATAGATTTATTTAGGCAGTTAAAGCAACAAGTAAAAGCAACACTAAAATTATCTATGCACATTTGAAGGCGTTCACTAAAATTCACAGAAAATACACAGAACACTTGTTAACAAATCTTTATTTATGATTCCTCTTTTCTCATAGTTGTGTTCAAAGGTCACAATTCAACGCAAGCTCCTCCTGGAGGAAATATGGCAGCAGTGCTAATGTAAGTATGGAGTAAGAGGCAGCTTTAAAACATAGCAGACATTATGGAACAGTTGGGACTGCCCAGATTAGTCCAAGCAGAGCACACCTGAAGTGCAACCAGTCTCCAGTTTTGTGAGGTGTTGGCACAACGTGCTGATTCTGAACACGGGTACTAAGCTCTTTCACTTCCTTATGAAAACATCAAGGGCTTTGATTCTGCAGAAAAGGCACTCCCTAGAAAACCATGGGTAAAGTAAATGGGTTAGACAGCTAAATTAGTGTGCATATGTATATATTTATACAAGAGTTCAAGTTCATTATGTGCCTAAAACGTGAGTAAAGTAATTACTACTTTATTGGCAATGAAAGAAGTGCAGTAACAGTACAGTAAGCCAGATACCTGATAAAGTAAAAGGACAACTGTTTTTTTTTTCTAAAACTGTGCCCAAGAATTAGCAGAGCAAATATCAAATGAAAAAAGTTCTGTACAACTGAGCTCATGAACTGAGCTTGACATTTGAAATAGTGGCTGATAGAGCTGCAAACATTGAGGACCACACAAAGTGAATAAAGAGGTAGAGGAGCATGCAGAAAGATGAACCAGATCATGTAACTATGCGCAAACAGCCTGGAATGTCAGAGATAGAATGTAATTTAACCAAGGCAAATGCCAAAAATTAAGATAACAAATGCAAACATGCTAGAAAGCAAATAAAAAAATCAAACCAACAAAGATACCTATGCAAGCAATAAAAAAACATGACAGATGATAATAAAATCAAAAGGGAAAGTAAAAAAAGCATCTGGCTATGAGAACTGTTTGATTTGTAGGAAATATGTAAGGTCTGTGGGAGTTAACTAGTCAGAAAAACTTGCAGAATCTGGCAGATTTGGCAGCTGATCACATCCTCCAGGTTCAGCTGGAGGACAAGATTTTACAGAACAAGATTCTCCTTTTCCTTTTACATTGCATCACTGTTCTTCATCTATAGAAAGGATCTACCATCACCTGCCCAGAGGCCAAAATAATCACTTCACTGGTGCTTTATTTAGACTTCTCATTTAGACTTCTCATTTACTCTTTCATTTTCCTTATCCTAGGTAAGACACCAGCAAGAAGCAAGAAGACTTGCTGCAGTCCTCTCAGAAGTCACGGACTGCTTTATGCTTGTTCAGTACAGCCAGCTAGCACAGCCACCATCAGACAGAGTGGGTCTCAAGCGCCCCAGCCTCAGACACTTACACAACTAGGTTGCCCTGAAACACATGCATGTGGCTTCTCAGGCTGCCTTGACATCCCAGGGTGCAGTTCTAAGAGAAGCACACCCCAACTGAGAGCATTCCAGGTTCCTGCAAACTCTGATGCTTCTGCCTTTCAAATAACTGCGAATTTGAGAAAAGGTTCAACACAAGCTTTTGGCAATTTTTCACAGCTGAGCTGATGAGTGGGTGAAAGAATGGGTCAGAACAGAGGGCACTCAACATTTCTGCTGTAGCCACTGAAAGCTAAATTCAGAAGTTGCCTACTACATAATTTGAAATATAATTTCTGTACTGTCAGAAAACAGGATAGACCAGTTGGTATTTTTGTTGTTAGTATTGGCAAATGTCTATTTGTTGCAATGTTTTATTCAGGATTTTTGAAGGATCATGCTGCGAACTGCAACCATGAACAAACACCCTGAACACTTAAGATTGGCTAAAAGCTGTGTCTAGATTTTTCATGTGGACAGTCTACCTCCATATAGTTCCAAGTGACATTTTCCAAGCTACAGAAAGATGCTTGTATAGTAGACCTCTATTATATGCTTACTGATAATATGTGGCAGCCTTGTGCCACTCAGACAGAAGGAGCCTTCCCCATCCTAGGAATAGGCAGTGACAATATTGACCCTGATGGTTTCCCAAGGGCTGTTACTACATGCCTTTGCCATAGCAAAAGCACAACATTCAGCTCATTGCTGCCAGACATGCTGAAAGGAGGGAGACAATACTAGGAACTGCTTTATAAAAGCTGACTTAAATATCCAAACACAAATCCAACTGCTGTGCACTCTTCCTAACTTTTCAGTTCATAAACGACATGGGGATCCAGAAATCTAGCCTGAAAAATCCCCATCTAAGCAGCAAAATCATGTACCCATTTTGCAGGAAGTTTGTGTGTGCACATTATATGGAGCCAGGACCTTAGAAGACAAACCCAGATGTATCCGCCTGCTTTGGGACTAGTGAGACAGATCCCTAAACTAGCCTGGAAGAAATTACTGCTTTTCCAGCTCATAGGTCTTCCCAAAGAAGACTACCTTGCATGAAAAACCCTTTCATAATAAAACAGTCTCACTTTTATTGAAATCATTATAGAAATGTGAGTAAAGAGCATTTTTGTTATCATAAAGATTGACAGAACAGTTTGGGTTGAAGTGACCTTCAAGATCTCCTAGCTCAAACCACCCTGCTATGGACAGGGACACCTTCCAGTAGATTCTGGTGCTCAAAGTCTCATCCAACCCAACTTTGGACACTTCCAGGGATAGTGAATCTACAACTTCTCTGAACAACCAGCTTCCAGAGCCTCACCATCCTCAACGTAAATAATTTCTTCCTTATATCTAATCTAAACCCATGCTCTTTCAGTTTAAAGTGATTTCCCCTTGCCCTATGCCTTTACATGCCCTTGTAAAAAGTCCTTCTCTTGCTCTCCTGTAGGCTCTGTTTAGGTACTGAAGGTGCTATAAGATCTCCCCAGAGCCTTCTCTTCTCTCAGCCTGCATTTATTGGAGAGGTGCTCCAACCCTCTGACCATCTTTGCAACCTCCTCTGGACTCATTTCAACAAGTCATTAATCATTGACAGATGTTAATGACATCATCATCATCACCCCTGGTGCCATAAATATCCCATGTGATCCTGCTCACAGAGGATCAGTATCTGTAAGAAGATTCTAATTTTCTGTTCATCTGAGGTATGATACAGGTCATGCAACTCCTAAAGCAGGACCATGGTGTCACATAAACTGCTTTCAGAGTTGCTGGGACATCCATGTCACTCTAAAAGCCACAAGTCCTGCAAGCTCTGAGAGTTGGCCAGAAATTGAGATACCAATGTGCCATTTTGTCTAGCTTGAAAATGTGCAATCCATGCATGATGCAACAATTCATGCATGCTATAGCACCATACTCCTTTTCTATTCTATTCTATTCTATTCTATTCTATTCTATTCTATTCTATTCTATTCTATTCTATTCTATTCTAATTCCATTCCACTGTTGTTACACTCACAAATAAGCCTAGTGACACCTGTCCTCAGTAAGTGTCAAACAGCTCTAATTGCATCACACCACCATGTAACACTTGTTCTGAAAAAACAGTACTGAAGAACATTAGTGAAGTGCAGTACAGCCCACAGAATATTTGTATGAAACCTTCAATTTTCCAGCACTTCCTGATTATCTTCTGATTTGAGCTGTGTGACCCAGCTGAGCATTAACATTGATTTTTTGATTTAATTACAGACACTCTGGCTTGGAGAGCTGTGACAAGCTGAAATTCAAATGAATAGGGCTTGCCCTGGCCTCCTCCTAATACATGCTGTGCTGATTAATCCAATCCTGTTCTGATTTTCTGCAGTGCAGGATATGTTTATCCATTCCCATTCCTTCACAATGAGTGCTGTTCACAATTTGCATCCCTGATTTACCAGTGATTAACCATATGCCCCACATCAGCTTCGTGTACTTCACTGAAACTGTTATCACAGAAACCTGTTGCTGTAAAAGGAACAGGGGCAGTAAGAACACTGCAAAGGGAGGGCAGACAGGAACTCAACCTGTGTTTTGAGGAAGGATTTGCAGATTTAGATTTGTATAGGCTGCAAAAGGAATATATTCTTCACAACATCTTTATTCTTATCCTTTTCTCTTGACAGCACATGTGGTTGCATTATAGCTCAATTGTTAAAAACCTTTATTTCATGGATAAAGCAAGTGGATTAATCCCATTCAGTGCCAACTCTACTGGCTTGTGGAAGGAGTAAAAAAGAGATGCTATTCTGAGCTAAAAAGGACTGACTCGTGCTTCTTACTGTAAAATCATAACCAGATCCCACCATACCAAAACCTACTCTTAGTCAATATCCCATGTCATGTTCAGGAATATAGCCATAAAAAGGACATTATCATCCGACTATCACCAGTAGAATGTAACCGCCTAAAGTCCAACATCTGTTTCCTCTTTATGGAGCAATTAATGCATGAAAAAGCTGAGAGCAAAATTTTGAAAAGTGATGCACAACCTTTTTCAGAAATTACCTGGGAATCTTCATTCAAAATGGAAACTGAGTTCTCAAATTACTTATGAGTTTTTGAGAGTTTTACCCTTAGGGTCTGAACCTACAATAAAAAAAAAGTTCCTCTTTAAGCATCTGAGCATTACCTCTTCCCAGATTCAGTCTGTTACCCGGGCCATGGCTCTTTTTCTCTGACCCTACAACACAGTCTTCAAATTCCTATTTACTAATCACCAAGAAATTGTGATTATAACTTATAACAGTTATAACTTATAAAAGTTGTAACTGTTTCCCTAGGGCAGGAAACAGTTCCTTCTTTGTTTCTGCCTTATTCTCCCCACATGTTTGCCTTATAAAGACTTGGATTTTAGGTTTTCAGACAAGCTTTTAACTGATGAATTCCCACCTTTGCTGTCTATAGATCAATAGGGCTTTACTGCCTAACAGTCTTTGTCAATGCAAAAAAGAAGAAAAACCATATAAAACAAGAATACACAAGTCATACTGTTCACTTCCCTAATGTGTTTATAAGCATCACTCTGTCATTATTTTGGGACAAAATCTTTGCATTTTTCACTCTTTATTTCAGCAGTCCAGTCTGCTTGGGGTCTTGAGTTGTACATAAAAAGCAGATTTAAAATATGTTAAATGATGCATAAATTCAGTAGTTCCTCCTTTAAATTACAGTAGGCTTTATATAGCAGGGAGGTGTGTTTGTGTGTATAAAAAACAAGCCTATTAATACATAAGATGTTAACAAAATTACTATCAAGGATTTACCAGTCTTTTGCTGAAAGGATCAAATTATAAAGTCTTTCAATTTTGCTCTTTGAAAAAATGCTTCCTTGTAGTTCACAGCCCACCTGTGAACTTCTGAAGAAGTTTCCTGTAGAAAATTACAGTGGAGGGGGAAAAATAATAATATATCATAAATGTACATAGAAAACAGTATTTATTAGAAGTATTGCTATCATATAGAGGCAGCAGCAATAGTTTATTCAAAAGCTCTCTCTTGTCAGCAGTGTATGTAATTTGTGGACTTAGCATCAAATGATCATCAAATGATTACACAAGTGCTACTATACTGAATATAACCATGCATTCAAGACTGATTTGCTTATACAAACAGAAAATAAACATATTAATAGTGTAAACAAATTGTATTAAGATTTTTTTGCCTAAACAGTCTGCCTTACTGAAACACAGAGGCTGGCCCCTCGACACAGTCCTCTTCATAGGAATCACTTCACATATTACATTTAATATTCACCTGCTCAGAAAGCACTTTGTTCTTTCTCTATATAAAAATTAAAAGAAACCTATGCTTTGCATCATGTCAACATTCAGAGTAACTTCTACAAATAGAGAATCATAACACATCTTGATTTGAAATAGACCCAAGAATCAATGACAAGAATCACTGAGTCCAACTCCTGGCCCTGCACAGGATTCCCCAAGAGTCACACCATGTGTCTGAGAGCATTGTCCAAACTCTTTGTCAACTATGTCAGGCTTGGTGCTGTGACCACTTCCCTGGGGAGCCTGTTTCAGTGCCCAACCACCCTCTGGGTGAAGAATCTTTTCCTAATACCCAACCTAAACCTCTTCTGGCACAACTTCAGGCCATTCCTTTGGGTCCTGTCACTGGTCATGAGCGTGAAGAGATTGGTGCCTGCCCCTCTGCTTCCCCTCATATGAGGATTTTGAAGCCTACAATGAGGTCTCCCCTCAGTCTCCTCTTCTCCAGGCTGAACAAAGAAAGTGACCTCAGCCACTCCTTGTCCACTTCCCCAGTTGAGTGAAAATGTTTCTTTGATTATTTTAAAAATATTCTCTCTTTAAAGCTGTTCTTAAAGCCCATCTAAAATCTAGGGATTAATCCCACTCTTATTAAATTCTCTTACTGCCACTCTAAATCCTGTTTCTCAGAGCCTTCTACTCCCAGCTGCTGTCAAAAAGCATAAAGGGAGTCCTGAAGAGCACAAGTCAGTCTTACAGCAGCGGCTTAGGGAGCTGGGGATTTCAGCCTGCAGAAAAGGAAGCCCAGGAGTGACCTCATCACTCCCTACAACTGCCTGAAAGACGGTTGTAGTGTGCTGGGGCTTGGCCTCTTCTCCCATGTAACAAGTGGCACAACGAGAGGAAAGGGCCTCAAGCTGCCCTCAACTAGGAAAGGTTTACATTGGATATTAGGAAAAACTTCTTCACCAAGAGGGTTTTCAGACATTCCCTACTCAGGGAAGTGGCTGAGTCACCAACTCTGGAGGTATTTAAAAGATGTGAAGACGTGGCAGTTAAGGACATGGTTAGGTGGTGGACTTGGCAGACTTAGGTTAATAGCTGAACTCTTGGTCAGATGATCTTAAAGGTCTTTTCCAACCTAAACAATTCTATGACTGAAGGGTGTCTGAAGATGTGTATTTTAGACTGTGCTCTATGTGGGGCAGGCATGCTGTGATCCACTGTTCTTCTCCAAGCTGTGCAGAAGTCCACAACTCTTGCACAACAGGTTGTGTACACCACCACTGCTCACATACTTTGCATTCTCTCAATTCAAATATTCTCAATTCTGAATAATTTTTAATAACAGGTGATTTTTAAGTGTTTTCTGTTACTAGTTAAAATTTCAGAAATTAAAGCAAATGCTCAGTGAAGCTTGCTTATTGACACTAATTAGTAAAATTCCTTGAAAACATGTAAAGGAAAACTTTCGTTTTACTTCTAGTCATTGGACAAAAGTGGTTTTATTGGAACCATCTTGAGGGACAGTTCTAAAACTATGAGATCAGATTGCATACTGTACTCCTCAGGGGAACATCATTAAAACAAAAGAAAAACTTTCAGCCAGTGAGATTTAGATAGACTGTTTGTGCTAAGCATAAACACAGATGTCTTCCTGAGTCACTGCCTGAATCCAGGCACCCCAGATTAACAAAAATTAAATTCTCCTATCATCAAAGACAAAACACATTTAAAGAACCTACTGCTTACTCTTGTAAGCCAAATATCATATACTTAAGAGAGTATCTGTTGCATAACAGCAATGAATTTAATTAGTTTGTTTCAATAGTGAATTTAATTATATTGTTTATCTGTGAACATTTATGCAAAGATATATATCTTCACATTTGCATCCTGACATGACTAATGAAAGTACAGTGTTTTGTCTGCAACTAATTCATTTTCACTTAATACAGCAATGACTGATTAATTTCATTTTCTGGTGTGGAGGCCATCCTGGAACACAGTCAATGTTCCTTCAGAACCTCTGAACTTAATTATCTCCAAATAGAAGGCGGAGAAATGGAGACAATTTTTCTCTCTCTTTTTCTCTTTTCTTTATCTCTGAAATTACCCACAGTGTATCAGAAGATTTTTCAAAGATTTATGGCTAAGCAAATGCTACTCTTATGGTGCCCAATTCTCAACAAAAACTTTGCATTTTTAAGGCAAGTAAAATTCGTTCTGGAAATGTCTTTTGGGATTACATTTAGTGTAATTTATTTAAACTAAATTAGAAAAAAAACCACCTACATTTATAGTTCTGGTCCCACTTTTTTAAACTGCATACAAAACTATGATTGGCTTCTGTGAGAGTTTTAGATGTGCAAGGAATACAAAATTATATTAAAGGATAATTTACTTAAAGAGTTTGACTCGATGATCCTTGTGGGTCCCCTCCAATTTAGAATATTCTGTGAATCTGTGATATTAAGTTGCACCTCTCACAAGAAATAGTATTATGAAATGAATACCAAGTAACTACTCTGGTGAGGAGATCTCCAATTTTGAGAACACAAATTTACAGATGTGTCCCCTAAGTATGGAGCAAAGGTAGGTCTTTTCATTCAATTTCTAATTGTTTCAGCTTTCCAAGACTTCTCACATCATTGCCAAAACATTTTTCCATTCCAAAACTATGGAATGTAATCTCAAATTCTGATACATGACTGAAAAACAATAAATCAGGTATGATGGCTGAGTCACAAAAATCAAGATGGCTGTGACAGCACTGCATGAAATCTTATTTACTGACATGAATTGCAAAATTTGCACTGCCTTATACAAGGACAGACCTTCACTTGTCAACTAAAAGATTATTGGGTGGATATTCTGACACACTCCTTTCACATACACTACCATATTTTGGAAGCTACACAAATGTGAGGAACACCACATAGAAAATGAGAAAATGTAGCATGCAAGAAGAAAATTTTTCTAACAGTGCTAGCTTTCCAAAATAAAATATTATTTCTAGAGGATATCCAGCAACCTATGCACCAACTCAGCATTTTGAATTTTTAGTTGCCCAGGCCTGGTATCCCAGGAGTGATTGCAAAAATGATGGAACAATACAGATAATTGTTTAGATGTGAATATAAATAGCTTTTATCTTAGCAAAATCTTAAGCAAGCAAAACTAGTTCTGGATCAAACAACTTTTTTTTCTGTGTGTCATTACCAGTTTAAAAGGTTACTTTTCAGAAAAAAATTGACTAAATACATCCTTTTGTAAGGGAAAAAAACAAAGTTTCACTTTCCAAACACTCAAAAAATATTTTGGTTGTTTCAACTTTTGTTTTCAATTTTTATTACTTTAGCCAAACCTGTCAGCTGAATGTGGTATGTATGCCCATAGAGGGATCGTGAGTTTTTTAATCTCTGCTGCACCTTCTGCAAACAGTTTTAATTAGCAAAACTGCTGTTCTGATATACATGTAGTATATCCTGTATTTTGGCACCATCGGATTTCTAATTTCCAACAATGATTAAATAAAAACATGATGAAAAGAAACTTAACAGCACCTCTTCTTTCATATTATTGTCAATAGTATGAGTCGGAATGAAATGTTTCATATGTAAAAGTGATTTCTTTAACCAAAATATTTCAGGTACAGAATGAGTCACAAATCACACAACTTCTGTCAAAAGAAAGACACACTTCATCTAGAAATGAAATTCATCTGATTAAAAAAAATATCTATTTATAAAATGTGATTCTGATCTCCACAAATTATGCTGCTCGTAAGAAACTTTTAAACAATACTCACACCATTTTTAGATTCATACATTACCAGCTGTCACAGACTGCAGCCAGGCTTGCCCCCTGAGGTTTTCCAAATTCTTGTCTTTGCTACAGAACATCCTACAAGCCTGCCAAGAGCTAAAAAGCTGCTGCGCAAATCAAGTAGATTTATTAGAAAAGCTGAAGATGTTTATTGCAGTGACCAGTTATTTTCCCTTAATGTATCCCATTGTTCTCTCACTGAAATCTACTCCTGGTTGCCAAAGCTTTTACATATTTCTGCTTGTCGGTTCCATGAAGAACAGATTTTTAAACAGTAGCTGCAAACCTAGTTTAAATCAGGAAGCTCCACCAAATGGATATTCTCTAAGGGCGATGGAGTTTCTGAACTTTATTTTCACTACAGAATTTGTCAGACAACATAGTACTTCTCCTGGATAGAAGCTCAGTTAGGAAAACTTCCTTGCAGGATATTAATCACATTTTTAGTATCCTCTTGCATCTTCCTCTCTGCCAGGCAAAAGACCATACATATCCTTCCAACTGTTGCCTGGGGGCTTCTGAGCAGCATTCATTTTACTTTCATTGAAGTGACCCCTTTTTCCCCTTTTTAGGGCTCCCTGCCTGGTATCACACATGGGAAGATACGCAGAGAAACAGAACAGATGGTGGCAACAGATGCCATTGCTCATCACAGGTGAAAGGCCACGGCTAAACTCATGATCCCACAACTCCCATGTTTCTCTCAGTCCCCCCACCTCACATATTGTTACAAATACATAATCAGGAGAGGAAGTTGGCTACACTGCATCCTCAGGCCTACACATGAACCTTCCAACTCACAGCAAGGCCAATACCTTGATGAAGCTTTGAATCCATGCTTAGAATTTGAACATAGCTAATTTAAAAAACCTCAAACTTTCAAGTATTTTCTACTCCTCATTTTACTTGTTGCAGGAACAACTGAGAGCAACTAGCAGAAGGACACATTTTATTTTTTTTTAACTTTGTGTATCTGCCAATATTTTTGTACAGCAGGTTCTCTTTTTAATGTGGTCATTTAGACTGTTATTTGTATGAGATTTATTATACAGCAATATAGAAAATAGAGATAAATGTGTTAACATATTCAGGGGCACTCAGAAGTCTAGCATTTGAAACTCACATTAGGCACTGATTTCTACTGTACATTGTCTCCCTTACTACTCTTTAGTACATGAATAATACATATTGAAGCTAAAAGCACTTCAGAACTATTTGCACTGTCCTAACAGCCAGCCTTAAAACTGACAATGAAAAATAAAATGTTTATGTCTCCTGGGAAAAGACTTCATGATTACTGCATGATGCCACCTGCCAAAAGGCAAATGCCAAATTCCAGTTTCCAGTCAAAATGTCTAGGAAAGACTAAAAGCAAAGGAGGGCAAGCCTTAGTAGCCATAGTTCACCTACTCAAATATTCATATCCTACAGCATGGATTTTCGAACTTCTGATGTTTGTAGACACCTAAACATTTTCAATGCAACCTCCTGCAGAATTTTTACAAACCTTTTTCCTCATCTTCCCTAAGTGTCTTAGAAATCGTTCACAGACCCAGCCCCATTAACCTTCCACAAATTCCAAAGTTTACATTGGAAATTTAATTGTGCCAAAAGTCACAATTAGGAATTCAGCAGCTAAATGAACCATCTTTTAAAGCTGAAAATAATTAGTTTTAGAAGACAAATTTGTGAGATTAAATTATGGCAGGGGTGGAGAAAGAAACCAAAATAAAAA
The DNA here is from genome assembly GCA_013397555.1 of Urocynchramus pylzowi. Classification (NCBI taxonomy): domain Eukaryota; kingdom Metazoa; phylum Chordata; class Aves; order Passeriformes; family Fringillidae; genus Urocynchramus; species Urocynchramus pylzowi. Next base: position 173,007 of record VZRH01001320.1, on the reverse strand, counting down.
TCCACATACTTGAAATTTCTTTATTGCATGCTAGAACAATTTCATAGATGTGTCCAGACTTTGCAGCATACTTCTTAACTTCTCAAGGCCAAATCCAATTGTTCTCATCCCACAGTAAGGTCAGATCTCCAAACCCCTTAGGGCCGTAATGGACTGCTACAGAAAGTCAATGGCAAGTCCCATGTCAGTTCCAGAAGGCAGATCTGGGAGTGATCAAATCTCTCTCCCATCATCATTATGTCTCCATCAAGTAATTCCTTAAATTTCCATGTCTAACTGTTACTTTATCAGCCAGATGTCTTAAACAGGCACACTTAAGCTATGAAGCAGATCTTCCACAGATGGGTCCAGGTCCTCCACGCTGACTTTGACTGAATCCTGCACTCCCTACACTCCCTGCTAGGAAACCTTTAGCAGTTCCCAAGATAGCTGATTTCCTTCACTCAGAAGCTGCTTCATTCACATGTAACTGTGGGAAGTGCTATGAGAAATCAAGTAAGATCTCTGCAGTGTAACATACCTGATCAGAAAAAAAAATAAAATAAGAAATTAGAAGAAATCAGAAGAAACAAAAAGCTCAGTATGAAGCTTTTACTCATAGGAAGAAAGCATCCATACAATAACCTTGAATTAGCCCTAAGACCTTGAAATGAACGAGTCGTCTGTTTCTGAAAACATTTGTTTTCCTGGTGCTCATTGAATTTTTGAAATATACAGTTACTTTTGAACAAATGCTCATATTGTTCGCTTATTCAATTCATCTGTGTTGGTGGTAAAGCCATCATAACTTATCATTTCCTCTAGTCTCAGAATTCAACATTCCACTCCATAATGCCAAATTAGAAAACACTTAGGCAACAAAGTAAAAAGTCCCTGAATGCTGTTTATCAAAACAGTAGCATCTGAAAATGAATTCAAATACAGAACATCTGTTGCTGTGCTGTCATAAAAATTCACAGCTGCATTACAGACCTGTGGTCTATATTCTCTCAGGATATCTGCTGAGCTGGGGAAAAAGAACCCCAGCCCAACAAAGGAAGACAGGCTAAAAAATCTTATCTCCCCCTGTAATAAAGGAATTAAAACAGACATGGCATCAACCTTGAGCTGAAATGCAGCCATGTTCTTGAACACAGGACAGAGATTTGCTGCCTGTAGTTGCAGCCATTCTTGCCATAATCAGTACTTTGCTGGCTGGACTAGATGCTGTTGCTGTGACTCATCTGGGAGATCACCATGCTGCAGGAGAAATCCTGCTGTGAACTACAGTCTGTTCAATGCAGGAGTATTACAGTAGCTCACAGAAATTGTTCTGGGGCACTTAGAGATGCCAAGATGCATTACTTCTATTACAAACAGTTCAAGTGGAATAGATGGGAGCTACTCATTTGAGTAAGATTTTATTTACTGTTGGTACACATGAAACAGTGGGGTATTAGCATCTCTTAAAAAATGCAATTTCTAACACATAGTACATTGCAGATTATAAAGCCCTTGAGGAGGTTTGAGAACAAGTCATACACTACTGCAAGTCCCACTAAATCTGTGCACTTGGGTCTTTGTGCCTCTAGCTCTTCTGCATCCTATCTGCACTACATGCTTTCTTCATACACTTTCCTCAATCTTTCTCACTTTTTTCCTATTTAGGAAACAATTCTGGATTTCAGTTTTACTGGAAGGATTGTAAGATCTAAGATAGAGATCTGTTATGCCAAAAATTCTAGGAGCTGGCACCAACCAGTTCTTCAATTTAGTGCAATGTTTCTCACACTGAAGTCTGTACAAAAGGCAACTGAAAATCCAGGAAACAGAACAAAAACATTTAAAAACCTACACCAAAATTTAGCAAGATACAACACTAATGAAGATTAAGAAACATACAGATAAGTTATGTTTACAAAGCTATTAAAACAGTGACTAGAGCATTTATCAATTAAGATGTTCTAGCTCCAGCTCAGCAGGGTTGAGCGTTGCCACCAAGGGAAGTGCGCTTTGCCCTGCTGCATCCAAGTCCAAAACTTCTCAGTTCAGTCTTGCAGTGCCTTTGTGGAATAGCAGAATTGGATGTCCCAGGGCCAAAGTTACTGCAAGTTGCAATGGAACGTGCAAACACTTTGTTAGTCTTCATTAGTGATTTATGTTTATATACTAAAATATGACCTGTAGCAACCGAGGAGTTGTCATGTGCTCACACCTGCTGCTCCGAAATGGAGGGAAGCCTTGGCAAGCACGGGGATGGACAGCTGCAGGACTAACATTTTGCACCACCACTGCAAAACCTGCCACTGAACTGGGGTCAGAGACCAGGAACACTGTCTAACTAGCCAGATGCCTGCCCAGCCTTTGGGTAGGTTGAGAACAGATTACAGAGCTCAAGCTGTCACTGTCACCAATGCCACAGCCTGTTTGTGTAGGGCATGTGGAAAATATCAACTTGATTAACTTTATCCAATCAAGGACCTCTTCAAAGGGATAGTAATCTGAGAGGGGAAGTGATAAACAAAAGCATAGGGACACAATCTGTTAGACAAGGGACAAAGAGATGCCAAAAACCTCCAGATGCTAATTGATGTGCCATTAAGAAACTGAGGGGTGTGCATGAGGTATGCCTGTGCAATCACTCACATCTCAAGCTGAACTAGCCAGTGAGTGGCTCTGGGATCTCGCAGGGGTATGAGGTTAGCAGAGTTCATGTTGGTATTTTTGGGGATCTACAAGTGTGGAGTACCTGTGGGACTGTGCAACATGCACCTAGCAGGACCAGCTGGTCCTGTTAGCAGAGAACCATGGGGTGGGTAAGGGGATCCAGGCAGGAGTGTTGGGCGGGCAGAGGGGCCACACCAATGCTTGGGGGATCCACAAAAGTGTGTGTACTTCCACTACTGAATGACTGAATGCCAATCCTCACCAGATGAAGAGGAGGAAGGAAACCTGGCTGTAATATCACTCCTGAAAGCATTGTGTGGATGCTGTTGAAGACAGTACCCTGTCTCTGGCAGCCTGAGTAGCCATGTCCTCTGTGTGTGTGTGTGTGTGTGTGTGTGTGTGTGTGTATCTCTGGGGTACCTGTTTAGCCTTGCTACTGGTGGAACCTCTAAATAGGAAAGCAGCTGCCATGTTCATCATCTGGGAAGGAGACCTCTAGCTTTAGGGCACCTCAGGCCCAGCAGCCAGGAAAAACTGTCAGGCACTGGAGCTGCTGGATGGAACAGCTGCTCATAACATCCCCATAACTCTTTGCTTAAATCTGATGTGTAGATGGCCTGCAATACTTCAGTCAAATGAACATTTCCTAAGTAACAGCCCTTCTTTACATGACCCATACAACGAGCTTCTCATTAAGAAAAAAATTACTTCACATTCATAGTCTTAGCTCACTGCTCCTGGAAGACTGCTGAGAATTTTGAAATAAAATACAAAAGCAATCCATCTTATCCCTCCCAGCAGAAAGAAAGTGGTAAAGTAAATAAAGTAGTAACATTTTTATAAGTAAAAGCATGCCATGAAAATTAAGATAAGTCCATACTTTGTTTAGTTACCTAGTTATAGAAGTGTTACATAAACTAATCTTTAATTGAGAAGAAAGGTTGGAAAGGAAGAGGTATGGAAGCCATCAAATTCTAGTGTTAACTTTCTTCTCCAGGTTTTCTGCCGACGCTTCACCTTCATTTCCCCATGCTCTACATAATTTTCAAGTAATTTGTGTTATCAATTAGACATCTGAATACCTATATGTGCTTTGAAAGCACACAAGACAAAAGGTTAAATCTTAAGTTCAAGCAACAGGAGGTTGCCATCAGTTTAAATGGGATCAGAATGTCGTATGGAATTCAGAACTATTTTTTTATTCTCAGTAATTCTTGATGTGTACCTTGCTGCTTTTCAAGATGATTGCTGCTATGGTTTATTAGTTATATGCTTAGGAGTCTTTGGAGGTGTTCTTAAATCTTAAGAGGTCAGATCTTGTTTTTTATTCTTAAGCATTCATGCTTCAGCATTAAATTGGCTTATTAAATAATATGATCATTGTTATTGTGGAACTTGAAAAGACTGATCTTTTTATAACCTTAAATAGTAAAAGTTCTATTTTAATTTACCAACAGGAATTATGGGAACTTAAATTGTTATTTCTACAGTGATAGAAGCATGCTTTATGTTTATAAATTTAGCATAAACTTCTACAGACGGCCTGATTTGTAAACATCTGCTTATCTGCACTTTCTTCTTAAATTTAGAATCACAACAATTTCACAGCAAATTCATCAGAGTTATTGCATCTTGTATGCAAAATAACATTATAATCTTACAAGCTGGATGAAGAATTTGTTCAGAAATAAAATGCCTTTAATCCACCTAAATCTTGGAATTCCCTCCATTAAAATCAGTGTGATTTTTCATGTGACAAATGGCTGCTAAAACTGGCAAAAATTTGCAGAGCTGAGGCCAGAGTACCATAGCTTTTCATTTTGCTGCTTGGCAGTTAGGGAAAAATTGCCATTCCGTAGAAACTGGCAGATCTAATCATATGTGTAATTTCATATGGTTTTGCTTATCAAAGAAATACGTAAGCTGTATGATTTTCTAAGCTTGTATTTTAGTTTATTTGTAGGATTGACACTTTGACTAAACATAAGGAATTAATAGGAGATACATGGCCAAAAAGTGGAAAAATTCTTTTTATAAGTAGTCCTGCTGTGCAAAATTTCTTCCATTTTTAGTTTATGAAAATAGTTCATCTCTTAAGCTTTTAGAAGCAATAACATACACAGTAAAAAACAGCACCTATGAGCTCCTTTCAGTATCACAGACTATAAAAATAAAACACATTAATCCACATCTCAAAGGAGAACCACAGAATCATAGAATACTCTGAGTTGGAAGGGACCCAACAAGGATCACTGAGTCCAGCTCCTGGCCCTGCACAGCACCATCCCCAACAGTCACACCCTGTGCCTGAGAGCATTGTCCAAATGCTTCTTGAACTCTGTCAAGCTGGTGTTGTGATCACTTCCCCAGGCAACCTGTTATCATCCCCAATCATCCTCTGGGTGAAGAACCCTTTCCTGATATCCAGCCTAAACCTCCCCTGACATATCTTCAGGCCATTCCCTCAGGTCCTGTCACTGGGCACCAGAGAGAAGAGATCAGTACTGCCCCTGTTATACCTTCAGTGTACTGATTTTCCCTGCCTGTATATACTTCTTCTTTTCCTAGTAAATTCAATAAAAAATGGCCTTTGCCTCACCTAACTGGTAACTGTAGAGAACACAGATGTTGCCTCTTCCTTCCTGCAGGCACATATGTGTATATGCTTCCAGCAAATGTAATATTACCTTCACTCCCCTGAACTTCCCCTAGATTTTAATTTTCTATTACAGTGCATCAATTATCCCAAGGAATTGTTCATATTAAAATTAATTGAAAGGTGCATTCAGCAGCGTACTTTCATGCTCAGCAAGCTGACTGCAGTTAAATATGGTATGACCAGAGAAAAATATTTTCTCTGAATATCTTTTTAATCTAGTCCTTTCATATGCTTCTGTACTCTAAAAGCCTTATTTTGGCTTGCTCCCAGTGTTCTCTTGAAACAATGCCTGGTCTCTCCATGGTAGATAACTTGTCAGTATGTTACCATATGTGTTCACATCCAAGAAAGAGGGTTGGTTACTTCCTCACTTCTGTAAAGGAATCAGGAAAAATCATGTTTTATGCAAGTCACTGTAAGATGCTGACTATCAGAATGATAGTCTGACATTTACAGACAATGCCTACCACTGTCTCATCTTCCTCCCAAAACTGTTTCAGAGTGACAATAAAGGCTTTATCTAAAGCAGCTTTATGACACAGCAAAGACTGAAGTCCACTATGTGTATTCAGCATAAAGTAGATCGTATTAAAAAAAAAAATACAACCAAGTAAAACAAAAGTACATTACAGGGAGAATAAGGATTGTATGAAAATAGTAACTCACTTTAGATTCTCACTGATTTCCTTAGCACTCTATACTTCATCTTTTATTTCATAAGTCACCAATTTGTTCCAAGGCCAAAGGAGTTTTACTCAGCACAGCACTGGACAGATTTTTGGTCAAGAAGCTGAACTTCTAGTTAAGTTTGTTAATGTATGATGTAAGTACACAGTGTAAAGGTTTTACAGAACTAGAAAGAAATAAAATGTGTATTTGTTCAGTATTCATGTACTAATGGATAATGTATCTGTATATTAGTACAGATGTACTAATATTCAGTGCATGTGGAGCTTTCAGCAAATGAAAAGTGACTAAATTATTACTAATTATTATTATTAATTCAGATAAAACAAAGGAGTTTACAGATAAATCCAGCATGTATTATTAAGTATTTGCTTTTACAACATTAACAGCACTTTTACAACAATCATTGGATATTCTCTGTTGTCCAGCCTTTAAACAGACACTCAGGACCTTTTGTGCAGACCATAAAGAGTCTTTTCCCCTTTTATGATTAGCCAGAATTGCAGCCACTGGGCACACTAACACCACACAAACAAGTGCAGTAAACTAAACTCTGAGCTACAGACAACAAAATCCAAAACAAAGCACTGTGCAATGGTGCTTGCTTGGGTTATGAAAGCAGAGAAGCACATCCTGCTGCCTTGGATGCAACATCACTTTTCTATTTCTTTTTGCAGAGGTGCTGTTTTCCCCAGATGGCATGGTGCTAGTTAAGCGCTAACAAAATCTCTGACACTGCAACGTGCAGATACAATCAGCTTTGTTGATTGTTCGAGTTGAACAGCTCGTTATTAGCTGAAGGGCTCTCATGAAAACCAACAGCCCTGCCCTTCAGGCACTGGCACCAAGGATTGCCATTTGTCTGAGGAACTTGCATCCTAGGGAAAGTACAAGGGAAAATTAGTCCTCATGTCTGTCCTCACATTTTGAGAGCCAGTGCTTCTTTTTCTCCACATTCATCCAAGCAGAGTTATCTTTTAGCATAACTATGTGTGTGGCTGACAGAACCCAATTTCTAATGAACACATGATTAATTGGAATATGAGATGCTCAGTTCTAGGGGAAGATCTTTATGAAAGGTCCACTGCAGACCACATACTATTTTGTAATGATTTGACAACAAATCATTTCCATTAGATTTTGGGGAAGTGTATTGAGTCAAAATATTTCTGACTACAAAGACTTGTCATTCACTAACAGACAAATGATGGACTAGAGTATACAACTGTCAAAATATTTAGATTGTGTGCTATAATATAAATCCTTAGATCTTCTGGAAACCTGCATAAAAGTAGACAATGAATGTATATTTTTAATCACTATAAAAAACTTCTTTGTCTGCATATTAAGGCTGCTTCATGTCCTTTCAGTAAAATCTCCCACTTCCTCTGCCATCAGCATCTCAATTTAAAATGTAATCATTGCTAATGATCACTACAGTCAGATATACTCCAGATGAAGGGCTTTTGCAGTTAAAGTCAAACTGAGCATAATGAAACCTCCCATAGCTCACTGAAAAAAAAAAAAAAATGGATCCAGACTATGACTCACCTCTCTTTCCCAAAGCATTATAATGAAGAAATGGTTATGAAAATCTGTCATTCTTTGATAATTCCTGTATTTTCCCTACTGAAAATAGATAATCCACCAAAGCTTATCCAGTATTTTCCTCGTACCCCAGCCTGCACTAACACCTTTGCTTTGCAGGAAAGATGAAATTTAGAACTATCTAGATAGCTTAGATCTAAATTATTTCCAAATATTTTGCCTTAAAAGATAATCTGAGTCTGTAATTTATAATGCATAAAACTGCACACAAGAATGAATCATGATGTCTTGACAGAATCTGGTCCAGCAGTTCCAGCTGATTCTGTCACTTACCACAAGAATTTATAAGATGACTATTCTAAATGGACCTGCCTCTCTTCTTCCCTGTGATACACTGTATTCTGTATCATTGCAAGAAAATAATTTCCTCTTCCAAAGTCCATTTAAAATGCCAAGTTATCCAGTTACTTGGTTTTGTTTTTTGGTTTTTGTTTGTTTTTTTTTTTTCCTAAATTCTTCTTTGTAATTTTTCCAGTATTTAATAGCTTAGGTCTTTTATGAAACTGCATCTGATGTTTTTCTGAAAACTTCACCAAAAACTGGTTGCTTGACTGCTAAATGAGATTGGGGGAAAATATATAGCAACAGTGACATTCATATTTTTAACTGCTTATTTGAAAATCTGAAACTTCTTACATACATATAAATTCTAGGCTGATTGCTGGTATAACTGGGACATGAGTTCTGTGATCTGTTCAGGCTCTACAGTAACATGAAAGAACAGGATACACACACACACACAAAGAATAATGATGTATTCGGTGCAAAATTGTAAAATAGGATTTAAAGAAAAATATATCACAAAACCTTTCTTTATACAACACAGATTTTGCAGACTGGCACCTCAGTCCTCCATTATTAACCAAGACACCATATTTAAGAATGGGGATAATTCTGAATGTTTCACATAATAATCTTTCAATCCTTCTCATATAAATTATTTTTCTTGTAAAAAAGAGTAAGTCAGAAAGAACTGCACAATCATGTTAAGTTATGAATCTGGGCAATAACAAAGCTTATTCATATTAAATAATGAAAATCAGACTTTGAGCCCGGTTCTAGACTCTGCAAATACAAAGTATTTGTTGAAGTCCAGGGGTTTTGGCTAGCAAATGAGAATTTTAGAACAAACAAGATATTTATGTTATTAAATTATGCATATAAAATTCTGGTTCCACTGAAATTAACAGTCAAACTCTCAATGATTCTTTGAAGAACACCACATCATGGGTTGCTTTGACATGCGAACAAAGTGAGAAATCTCACCCACATTTTGGTCTAACTTGACAAATACACAAGCAACACTGTAATTCCCCACAGTATTCTCAGTAGGTGCTAGTGCAAACTTTTTAAATTTGTTAGTTATCCCATAAACAAGTCAAACCATTTTTTTCTACCAAACAGTGTGTTTGGTTACCTTCTTTGTTAAAATAGCCAAAGCATTATTTTGCTTATGAAATATGGATTCCCTCCTTACACTGTTTATTTGAGATAGCATTTGCATGAGATACTAGAGGGATTAAGTATGTTTAAAAATCGTATTTCATTCACAGTTAGCCAGACCACATTGTCATCTATTTTATTTCTGTTTGGGAAAAACTGGCATGTCTAATCTTCCTTCTCTGAGGTCTAGCAGTGGGGCATTCCAACACCTCACCAAGAACAAAACACAAATGTCATAATGTCCTAATGATCTATCCTCATCAATTCCTTGACCAGAATCTCCAAATCCCACACTTGAGGCTTAACAGTGGACAAGAGTAACTGAGACTCGGCCAATAGGAGTTGCCTGTAAGAAAGAGAAAAGGCAGTTTTACAGTGACACTTCTTCCTTTTGGGTCTCCTTCCAGCAATAGAGACATCAAAGGTGCTAGCCAGCAAAAAGGGCAGTTTTCCCAGGGAAACAAAGAGCATCCTTGCTGACTGTCCTGCATGTGCCACCCTTCCCTCCAGGGCAAACTTCTCATTTAGCGCCATAGTAGAGAGGGTGTCTCCCTGTCTTCCCAGTCAGACTTGTCCCCAGAATCTCATGGAAGTACAGGACCTTGCCACCCAAAAGGTCTGTCACTAAATACCATGATGTTAAAATACATCCTTAAATATTTAATCACAGATTTATTTTGTTCAAAGTTAGCCTGGCAATTAGTCATACAATGGCTGCAGCACTAGCGACCAACTGTTTTTCTGACCAGTAACATTTTCTAAACAACATAAGCAGTTAATTATTGCCTCTTACTGGCAGATGTCTCCAGATAGTCAGAAGTCAAGCCAGGGCACAGAATTAATACCAAGGTCACACATAATGCTCCATCTGTCAAAAAATATATTAGAAAGGTAGCTCTGATGAACTTCTTGCAATATTAGGCAACACTGGTAATGAAAAAAATTATATTCTACAAACAAGATATTTTAAGACCAAAAAAAAAAGGAATGCCATATTTTCAGCTATTTTTCCTTCAGTTCCCAGAAGTATTCAGGCTTTCCTAATGAACTGCTGAGCNTTTCAGATTTAGGCAACACTGGTAATGAAAAAATTATATTCTACAAACAAGATATTTTAAGACCAAAAAAAAAAGGAATGCCATATTTTCAGCTATTTTTCCTTCAGTTCCCAGAAGTATTCAGGCTTTCCTAATGAACTGCTGAGCCAATGCACAACCAGGAGTTCAGGCAGGGAGTTTAACAGGGCAGAAGTCACAACCTTCAGAGAAGTGTCAGACAGACAGTGAACCTCATCTCCACAGTTAGTAAAGGGGTCTACAGACTGCTTCACATGTAGAATGGCTCAAACTTTATCTATCTATCTATCTATCTATCTATCTATCTATCTATCTATCTATCTATCTATCTCTGTTAAACAACCTGGCCCCAAAGTGTTCAGACTCATTCTTACATGCATATAAACCAAAATCACATATTCTTAAATCACAGAACTATGGAATAATGTAAGCTGAAAAACTCCACCACTAACTCCAAAGTTAGACCACATATGCAATTCACATTGATTTTCCTATAAACTGCAAAGGAAGACAAAAGAAAGACTGTTATTTCAACTGAGAAACAGTTCTGAAAATGCTGGAACGATTTAGCCGTGTATGTCATGTAAGACACACAATTCAAGTCTTTGCTCAAATGATGAAGAATATTACCAAACTGCTTGTATGCCACATTGTGCAATAAACCTTGCTCCTTACAACTTGTGGCAAGACAGCTGCCCCTGTACTTACAGGGCTTGTGTCAATTATCCCATCCTGCATGGAAATATCTTAATCACACATCCAGTAGATATCATGTCCCGTGCCGTACTAGCTCAGGCATCACCAAAGGTACTGAACTTCTCTGACAGGCTTACCAACACCAATCCTACTTCTGACAAACACAAACAATGCATTAGAGGCATGAAGTGTGTGCAGAATTTTGCTTCTACTTAGACACATTTGTTTCATTCACTACGTTGAGCATGTGCAAAATAAACTTTATCCAAGGAGGAGCATGCTAGAGAACTGCAGTATCTCCAACATGTGTTTATCCATACAGCTGGAGAGAGCTGCCTAAAATAAACAGCTGGGTCATTATGTTTGTCTATATAACAAGCTTACATTAAACAGTTCATAATAATAAGTTTGATGGAATTTAAATCCCTCTAGAGAAAAGCACTTAGCCACAATCTTACGACTGACTGTTCAGCCAAAAAAAGTATGTATATGCATGGATATTTTAGTCCAGAAAAGATCAGTTTCTTCTGCATACATAAGCAAGGAAATTCAGTTCTGATTTCTGTATCAAGTCTATAACTCCTCCATGAATTACTTATTTCAGAAAGATAGTCTTGATTTTAATAGAGACAACTTGGCTCTTAGAAGATACTTAAATTAATTCTTTTCACTGATAGAAATGTTTCCAATTTCAATTGTTATTTTATTTGCAGTTTCAATATTTCCAATACATTTTGGTGCACGATGTCTTCTAGGGATTAATGACTCTGCTCAGGTACCAACATTCACAGGGCTCTTTCCACTCATGGTATAAAATACTGATTTGATTTCGCATAGCACCTGTCATTCAAATGTCTCAAAAAATCCTCATGGGTGTGTAAGAATGGCATACTTCCTACAGAAATATCCCTATTTTGCAGCCAGGGAAACTGGAGGAAAAGACACTAAAGATCATATTCTCCAAAGGGATGAAAATAACATGGGAACAATGTTTCTATGCATTTCTGGGAAGGCAGGGTCAGACAAGCTGTCCAAAGTCACAGGCCAGCTCTGGCAAAGCCAGGAACAAACCCCTCATTGACAATATTCTTATGCCTGTGCTTCCACAACAGCACAACTGCAATCTGAATACATTATTTGTAGATACTGTTGTATAAATTTAAGGTGTGCAACTCTGCGTGTGAAACAACTCAGAAATGCACTACAGATTTAATGCTGATATTTCAATTACAGCAACAGTACAAACTGTCCAGCACAGGAATGCAACAGCTTTTACACCACTTTACCAACTGGCTGCTCTTAGCCCTTTCCATACAAGACACTTTAAGCCTAATGAATCACAAACCCCAATATTCACAGCAAGGCCAAAATTGCCTTGGCAGCTGCTGAAACTCTGACCTGTGGCAAAGAAAATGAAGACCTCAGCCAAGCAGTTCAGTCTCCAGTGACTGTGTGTCAATGGAAGCGTGCACACTCAGTTGCTTCTTTTCACATCTGAATCTGGGAGGAAGTTTTTTTCCTGGATCAATGAATACTGCTGAGTAGATGAAAGAACTTAACAGGTTTTCTCCAAAATGCAGCCAATAGCTATCAGAGTGTATTCTGAGAGGAGCTTTATTGGGCATAGACCTCTTACTCTCACAGCCTTATGTCATACAAGGCAGCAGGTCAGATCACAGAAAATTAGCATTTCCAACCCCAGGAAATAGGGTTGCACAACTAAGGAAGAAAGCAAGTTCTCAACACATCTATATAACCCTTCCTATAACTCCAATCTTAACTGCTAAAGCACACAGATATGCAAAGGTTACTGAAATTTTATTACTATTTTTGAAATGAGGTATATAGGCTTTCATGAATGGTTTTTTTTTTTTTTTTTTTTTTTTTCAGAATGAAAATGTCACCTCCTGAAATTTACTGGCCACAGAAAATATTCCTTTCCTGTGTTAAGGCATTTCTAAAAGTTCTCTAAAAAGTGTTCCTCCTGGACTAAAAGAGACATCTTTCCCATTCTGTTGCCATTAAGAGTTTGAATATCACTAATAAGAAAACTAGAAGTCTTCTTAATATCTTGTTTAATTTAATTAACCTATCATATGGCTCATAATATTCTATTATAATAAAAGAAATTAGACAGAAAAAAAATATCTCTTTTCATATCTGAACTTCCAAAATTCATTCTACGTCAGGCATGTTACTTGTACCATTTAGAAATTTAGAACACAGACATTTTAAAATCCAGCTGATAAAAGCATATGTTCAGGGACATTAAGACAATAACAAAAAAATATCACCTTAACATGGCTTAGACAAACAAGAGTGTCATCTTTGCAGAAAGCACATTCTGGAAGACTTTAGGGGTTTCCCAGGATGGCAGCTTATTAGCAAAAAATTGATTGTCATGGCTTTGAACTTAAACACTTCTTGCTGCTGAGAGCTGTTTTAGCTCACTCGTGTAATAAAGGCATAATTCACAGAAAACATTTTTGACATTTTTGGGCCATGTAGGAACCAGCACTAGACCCAAGACTACCTAACATATTGAATGACATCCTAACCTTGTTGAAATACAAAAGCGATCTGCCTATGACTTCAAATAGCCAGGATCTCAAGACACTACCAGAGCAACAGTAACCAAACAAGAATAATTCAATCATTTTACAGTGTTCCTGAGCTCACAGCAGGAAAAGACAATCTTTGACTGTCATCATCTAGTACTCAATCTGTAATATCTAACCCTCCACCAGTTTTATGACATATATTAAAACTTTCATTAAAATCGAGGATTTATACTGACGCAAAATGTAATAGCAGAGAATCCAAATTCTTACGTATTTTCTGACCTGTTTAATTTATACAACTCTAAAAATTAGCTTTGAAGGAGTAATTCAGTGGTCCAGTACGCAGCTCCTAGCTGTGTGCACCCTAGATATAAGCAAAGCTGAATTATGATTTGATTCCTGAAGCATTTGCTGCTCTGATGTAGGAAAAAGCGAAACAGGAGATGTGAAGCAAGGGAGGATAGGATGGATCTCCTACACTACAAAGAGAGGAGAGAGCATTGCATGGACACAAAAAACCTGAAGGATTTAAAGGACTGTTTCACACACCTTATACATAACACCATGTCCATGAGATTGTTACACGTTTTACTACACTCTGGTATCTTCTCTACATCTATACAATACAGGAGTGGCTTGGCTTCACATCATAAAGTAGGGCTACAGCATTAAGTTGCTTCTGCATTTATTCTTTGAAGCAAACAAAAAAACTAGGGCCTACAGGCCTCCATATGAAGCAAATCCACTACCTGATTTTATTTTTTTTAATGAAGAGAGAAGCAATATTTGCACAAATTCCCCAGTCTTGTCCCAAGATACAGAGATATAGATATAGATAGATATAGATAGATATAGATATAGATATAGATATATAGATACCCACACACAAACATACATACACACTCATATATGGAAAAGGCAGGCTTTCTTGAGGAAAACAGAAATTACTGTCACATATCAGCCACAAGAGCCACATAAGACTCAAATATTCAAATAATGCAATACTAGCTTGTCTACATAGCCATGCTTTTTCCATGCTCCTTCTTCAAGAACAATCCAGACAGAATGTGGAGAGTTGCTGCACTATAAATATGCAGTCTGTCTCTGTAAAAACAAACAAAATCCATAAAGAATTAGCAATAAAAAGTTTTACAATAAAGTATCGTGAAAGCTAGAACACAAGCCAAATATAAAATTATTAACAGAAGCCATTCATCAACTTCAATTTTATCATTCTCCCAAAGCTGTAACATGAAGTTGTATAATCTTTTGGGTTTTGATGGAATCCAGGATAATTTTTCTGTCTGTTTTTCAGATCTCTGCTGAAGCTCATATTTTTTGTTTTTACAGTCTGATCGTGATGACTGATAATCCTTCTGAAAAATCTGTTTAAAGCAAGTTATGTTCAGCAACAGTCATCCCCTAGCTTTTGTACACAATGAGCTTGTTTAATCACAGCCACATGGTTTTGCATGTGACATACATGAAAGTGATTTTAAACACTTTTTCAACCATTTCTATTATTTTGACCTCCATTTTTAAGGAAAACCTCAAAGTATCTAAAACAGTAAGAAATGTATACAGTAAGATCTGTAGACATTTTCTGTCTCATCCTCTCATTGATGTTGCTGTCTGAGAGGGTAATTTCCTATTAAGATGAGATTTCAGGCACAGGAATTGTAGAAACCTGCCCAGTACCTTAACTTCTCAGCTTGTGAAAAAACAAACTGCCTCAAGATCTAGATAAAAAAAATCTTGAAAACCTCATGCTTATCTTAGCAACCTCTGTGAATACCCAATCCTGCAGACCCTCTGTCTACCTTCCATATTGTGAATCAGTGTATGTAGGCTGGAGCATGGCTGGGACACCCTCCCAGGATGCACTACCACAGCACATCAGCCACGGTACATCACAGTCTAAAAGGCTGAAACAAGGTGAAAAGGAAGACAAGAAGTACAAACATGCTTATGACCATATATGACCACGCTAAGGACAATCTTTCAGAGCAATGCAGTTGTTGAAAGAGAAGCTTTTAAGTTGTTTGCACAGAGTTCTAAAGCTACAAACCTCTGGAGCAGGCACAAGAGATCAGACTCCTTTCTAAGGCCCTTTAACTGCTCTGACAAAGCCTCTGCAGTCACTGCTGAAGACCTAAGCGTTATTCCTACCATGCTTTTTCTCTTCTAACCTTTTTCTTCACTAACCTTGGCAAATGCAAACCTGGCCTCATCATTCCTTGTGGATTTACTGAAAGACATGAAGGAAAGCAGTGTTATGATATTAATGCCACACATACTTCTAGCCACACTACATGAGACCCACGTTTTCCAGTCACTCAGATAAGAGCCTCCCTACTACTTGACTAAGTATATTATTTGCAAAAATTATAGTCTTGTTGCTATAGAATAATTGATGTTTGTGGTTGTTGCTGTACTATTGACCTATCCATCTATCTACATTCTGCCTTCCTAATACCATTATATTCACAGTCCTGCTATTGTCAAGGAATGAAAATTTACCTACAGTTGTTTACCTACAATTTTTTACTAAAGTATAATAAACTGTGTCAGTTTGTGTGAGTTTTCTGCTACAGTACACAGCTACAGAATGCCTGTAACTAAATCAAATGCAGGTGACTAAGCACAACAAGTCTACTAATATAAAGCAATCAAAGAACCCACATAATAAACATCACCCAGACCTCCAAGCTTTATGTCTAACCTGAGAAGCCACAAGCCTCTGAGTCCTAGAAGACTTTCAGCCACATACTTCTGGAAATACGGGTGTTCCCAAGCACAGTTTTACTGTTGGAAGGGCAACATTCTCAACTAATTTCAGAGTACATGACTCATCAGGAAAGTCTTCCAATCCAAATTTCCATAATACCAGCACCCTCTCAAAGGGCCTTCTGAATTTCAGTCTGGTTTAACCAGACTCTCACTTTCCCCATCTGAATTCATAGTCTGCTGCAGCAGACCTTTTGTATTTTCCTTCTTCTTTTTCCTCCCCATTTCCCCAGTAAATGCTTCTTCAACTGTGAGAATAGCTAGATTAGGAAAAAAGTTCCAAATTGAATTTTGAAGCCCGTCTCTTCAGTCACAAGGTTTAACAAAGCCATATTGAACCTGAGGGTGATGCTGATCTTGGCTTTTTAAGGAGTTTTAAGCAATTTGTTAGGCCCATTTCCCAAGCACTCAACATTCTCAGCTGAAAATTACCTCCTAAGCACAAACCTGAAAACTAAGATGACAAACCTTACTCAGAACCAAATTTTGCCTAGTAACAATTAGAATATTCTATATAAAAGAGATAAAGAGTTTTCCCTGAGTCTAGGTCTAAACTCTGTAAGGAAGGACTGCAGAGACTAAGGCTCACACAGACTACTTTCAGCTCCACATTCTTCCTTTGGAGTTTGCCTTCCTTAACACAGGGAACACTTGGTAACATGCACACTGATAAAAATGGTTGTAAAAGCAAAGATTAGGTGCTCTCCAAATTATTTGGAGAAAGTAGGAAAAAATATGATGGTTACATCATGAAGTCATAGAATCATTTAGATTGGAGAAGACCACAGAGATTGTGAGTCCAACCATTATCTTAGTGCTGATTTCCAAGTCAACCACTAGACCATGTTTCTACATGCCACATTGACATGCTTTTTAAGTACCTCCAAGGATGGTGACTCAACCACTTCCCCTGGCAGCCTGTTACAATGCTTGACAACCCTTTCAGTGGAAAATTTCTTCCTAACCCATAATCACAAAGCATGCTATAAAAGCTGCACAACAAAACATTAACAGAAAGCTATACTACTTCATCTGGGCCCAGCCTCTCGTAGTCTAAATCTGATTCTGTGATAATCATACATTTTTTACAGGAATTATATATATAATGCCATCTAGTCATAATCTCTGAATTTCACAGGAAAAAACCAACCAACCAAACACCAATATAACTGATTTTAAAAGTTCACAAGATTAAGAACTTAAATAAAAAAGAACCATGGTCTCAGCTATATACCTCTTTTCATTACCATTTCAACTGTACAGCCAGTATGACAATAAAAAAAATTACAAACTGGCATTCTGCAAAACACAGCGTTGCTTGTCCTTAATCAGTAAACGCTTCTCTGTGTAATTTAATTGGTATGCATACTGGTTGCAGGCTTGGATTGGACCCATGTCTTTCTAATATAATATAGTCTACTGAACTATGTTCCAGCAATGTATGCAGATATTCCACCGTGGCCACCAGTTAATGAGGCCACGTCCTAGGAGAACAATATTGAATTAGCAAAAGAATGGCAATAAATTCAGAATAGGCGTCTGCAAAGTAATTTGAGAAGAAATGTCTTCCTGGCAAAGAGCAAAGCAAATACTTTGTAGGGGTCATAGGAAAGGTTTGGGGAAAGCACTTTGGCACTGAATTAATGCAAAGTGATTCTACTGCTCTAAAGTCTATAAACTGTATTAATAGGCAAGACAGGACTTCCCAAGAAGAATCTGTTAGGCCTCTGGATGTTTATTATTAATATATCTGCTAGCCATTTTTGTACAGGCTATTATTACCAGGCAAATAAATGTGACATTAAGAAACTGTCAGCTAGACATTAATTTTGTGTGTAAGTTTTGTGCTTGTTTGGTAAATCTCTTGTAATCCATTTGGGAGTATGGCCACAGTATCAGTCAAGTTGAAAGTGACCACCGTAGGTCACCTGGTCCAACCTCTTTTCTCAAGCAGGAGAACATGGCATAGGACTGTGTCCAGACAGTTCTTCAATATCTCCAGTTAGGGAGAGACTCCACACCCTCTCTGGGCAATCTGTTCTAGTCCACAGTCACTGCACAGTAAAGAAATCCTTTCTCGTATTCAGGTGGAATTTCCTGTGCATCAGTTTCTGTCCATTGCCTCTCATCCTAGCAGTCTGCACCACCAAGCAGAGCCTGGTTCCATCCTCTTGGCACCACCCTTTAGATATTTATACACATTGATGAAGTCCCCTCCCAGTCATCTCTTCTCAAGGCCAAACAGGCCCAGCCCCCTCAGCCTTTCTTCATAAGAGAGATGCTCCAGTCCCCAAGTCATCCTCACAGCCCTCTGCTGGACCTGCTCCAGGGGCTCCATGTCTCTCCTGTACTGAGGAGCCCATCACTGCCCACTAGGCCTCACTAGGGCTGAGTTGAGGGGTAAGATCCCATCCCTTGTCCTGCTGGCAGTGTTCTTCCTAATGCGCCCCAGGATTCTGTTGGCCCTTTTTGCCACAAGGTGGCCACTCTCTTGGTGTCCCAGCATGGTGTTCCACCACGCCCACAAATTCTATGTATCCAAACAATGCTCCAAATTCCATTTTCCATATTACTTAAGTTACTAGTGTGATAGCAAACTGGCATCAGATTTCTTTTAACATAATTAAAGCAGACAATGTCTTCCAAATATAGCTTTTGACACGCTCCTTCTATTTAAAATCTGTGTATATTAGGATCATTGTAGTAAGATAGTTTCAGCTGAGATGGAAAAACATTCTAACAAGTCATGGATCTCTTGCTCGGTACTGGCTGGTGTCCCCAGGCACAGGCTCAGGTGGTGGGACCCACCATGGGTCTTTCACACTACCACAAGGATGCCAGGGACATTTGTGGTCAAGGTCAGCTAGCACGCTCTCAGGCACTTAGCTGGTTCAGTCCAGAAGCTCTTTCTAAACAGTCAGTTTGGATATGACCATCTGAAAGACGGTTTAACACCCACACAGAGCCAGACCACTCTGGCTGACCTCATGGCCATAAAACATGTCTTGGTTTAATTAGTTTCTTTACACAGATACTGCAAAAACATATCAGAAAGAAAAATCTGTGCAAGTAGGGTAGCTAAGTATTCACTAATAAATACCAGTTAATTATCCAGTGTTTCAAGGACTTTCTCATTGTGCTTACTGCGCTCACTGGTCTTCTGTGAGACAATGACAAATTACATAGATCAACATGGTGATAACTTTTGGGTTTAGAGTATTAGTCTGCTTGAAAATGAAAACAACAGTTCACCTAACTTTCAAGTACTTCAAAATGCAGTTTCTATCTTTGTAAGCAAACTATCCTTCTTATCTCCCTTTCCTTTCTTATGTCTGTCTGAACTGATTTACTTACAGTGTATCTTCTGGAAGAAGTGTTTAACATCACTTCTGCAGAGCATTTTACTTACTACACAACAAAGACAGTTCATTTAAAATGCATCTCAGTGAGAAAAGAATTAATCTCTCCATTTTCCAGTCCGATTTTCCATGAGATGCTTTAAAAAAGAAATAAAAGAAATACCACATCTTTTATTCTAACTTTTATCCTTATCCCCATTATTCAAGTTTCTTTCCATTTGTAACACTGGATGTGGCATAATTTCTCTTCAGAAATGCAACTTACTATATATCATCCTTTTTCTGCCTTCATATTTTTTCTATCTTCACAATTTCCATTTCGTGTTTTGCTCTTTGTTCCCCCTTCCCTTCTCCCTCTCCTGCTTTCTTCCTTGGGTTGGGTTGGCTTTTTTTTTTTTTTTGGCCTGTCATTTAACTTCTTCCTACAAAAATAATAGTCACACCTCAGGTGAAACAAGCCAACTGCTAAATACACAATAATTTATAGCAAGAAGCACACCTCTGCCCAATCTCAAGCTGCATCAGGTTTATTCAGTTGACCCCACCATGACATCCATGTCAGGAACACGCACACTTGCAGAGCATGTCCCTTTTTCCAAGCAGAGGGCTGCCTCACACCTTATGCACCAAGTTTGACTAGCACAAGATCACGCAAAAGACAGCAGCTAGAGTTATGTACGCCTTGTGTGCTCCAAGGAACAGCCCTTGGGAAAGCTTGTTTGCTGCAGTAAAATGCTGCCCCAACACACGAGGCTGCCTTCATCCCTCTTTATGAAGGAATAAAGTTGCATATCTCACATGTACTTCACATATGATGTGACACGTCTTTGTTACTTTGAATTACCCAAAGGAAAGAGAAAACGCTAGGATTCTGAGCAACAATTTTACACCAGATGGATGGACAAATAATAGCACTTTTTCTCATTTAATACATAGCAAAATGGAAGTGATAAAATTAACTAGATACAAACACGTTCTTCAACAATGTGCAACTGATTACAGATAAGCAGAGTGATTTATTCAGACACATTCAGATGGAGAATGTGAAAAAAACACTATATTACTGTTACCACTATGACACCAAATTCAACATACTAAGTGACATCTATAATAGGCTTCTAATTAATGTGCTTTTATGGTGGTTTAAATCGACAGAAATTTACTTTTGGAATTTCACCTTTATGAGAAAAAAAGTATGACCACTATTGAAAAGCTCTAAAAAAACTTGGTTTGATATTGCATTCACTCTCCGAACTAATGCTACAGATTTATAGGTATCAAAGCACAAACCTCTACTACTTAAAGAATTTAGTGAAACTAACCAATTGTCAGAAGTGGTAGGCTATTAGCATCCAACTGTATCAATGCTTTGTTGAAAATGTCCTTTCCATTTCACAGCCAGCATGAATGTAGTTTCAACTGACTCAAATTTCAGCACTTTTTATCAATAGGTTTTAAAATCACAACACTGGGATGCTCAGCCCAACTGTATCTGTAAAACAGCAACTAGAAAAAACAGATTCATATAAAAATGGATTTTTCTTCTTTCCTTCTGCTTCTTTGTCTTTAAACTAGTTCCCATGAAAAGTAACCTATGCTATATTTTACATCTCTTGAGATCATTATTAAGTGTATCTAAAGCATTCTCCATTAAAGTGACAAAAATCTTGATTTTCCTGATTCAGTAAGAGCTTCATCATTCAGCTTAGTGAGGAAAAATTAAAAGACAATTTAGAGAAATATCTCCTTTATTACTACTTATTTCAGTTAGAGGAAAATGGTCACTTCCAACAGAAGGAACAATTCCAGTGGTATATAAATGATAACAAGATGTTGATATAGACAGACACAAGAGAGTAAAGCAAAAACTATTTACATTTCCCATAAGACCTTTCAGAATCTTTATACACAAAAAGGTAGTTTGTTGTTTTATTTTCCACAAGTCTGTTTTTCCTGAAAATCTCTGCTGTATCATTACATCTCATTTGCAATGCTCCTCAGATGCCCAGTTTTGGCTAGGTGGCTTTGCACCACCCTGTCACACTTTTTTAGGTACTAAAACATGCAGAAAAAGGAATAATAACTTTCCCCAACTAGAAACACTGATGGATAGAGGAAATGACTGAGGATAAACATCCTTCCTTCTCAGGTCTTCTGGACATGAATCATTTTAAAACCACCACAATTATGTTTTGCTCCTGCTGCAGATAAAGGG
The DNA here is from genome assembly GCA_013397555.1 of Urocynchramus pylzowi. Lineage (NCBI taxonomy): Eukaryota > Metazoa > Chordata > Aves > Passeriformes > Fringillidae > Urocynchramus > Urocynchramus pylzowi. The sequence goes on along the minus strand of VZRH01001320.1, from coordinate 151,270 downwards.
CTTCAAGTAGCTCTACACTACACGTTATCCATACCATTTGGCTAGCTGTGCAAAAAAAAGAAAAACTTGATTCTTAAAAGGCATCTGTGAATCATGTAGTTTAAATTCACTGATCATGTAAGAAAGTTCAGGAAGGAAAATGTAATTTCATTTACACTAAGAGATCAATATAATGTCAGTATTTCAGTAAAAAGTTCTGTCACCAGGTTACTTGGGCTCCCTCTGGCAAGATTCACCTATTTGAAGAGCAGTTACATATATATATATATGCACCTCGCACTGAACTGTCTGATGTGGAAATAGTTAATGATGGAATAGAGTAACAGCATCTTGCTTTAGAGCTAGACTGAAGCCTCAGCATGGAAGTTTAGAACAGTGCTTATTCTCACACACTCCACAAACAGTAGACACTGAGGAGCTAGTAAAACTAGTGAGCAGAGCAACAGCAGTGTAAAACATCTGCTCAGTAGTTTAATTCAATTATGTTGCCAGCATTTCACCCTTCCATGCAATCAACAGTCCACTTAACCCACACCATCTCTGGGTAAGTAGGTTCTTATATTTTACCCAGTAAAGAAGAAAACCAGAAACTTTTCCTTCCAGTGTTTTTATTGTACAACTAATGTGCTAACTAAAACTCGAGCACAAACTCAAGCACTATTTGCAACTTCCATTTACTTCTAGTAGGCTTGGAGAACATATGCAACTTCTCTAAAAAGATTTTTTGACTCCTCAACTATTTTTTAGTATCTTTGAGTTACTCAAAGGCAGTTAGAAGAACAGGAAGCAACACAAAGATTCTGTTGATAAATGGGCACCTCAGAACGGAGCTCCCTAAATCCTGACAGTAAGGGATTTCTTCCCATATCCATCATAACGCAGCATCAGAATTTTTAGCAAGATTTCAGAGAATAGATTGGTCTTCTTAAAGGCTTTTACATAGAACTGTAACACAAATAATAGCATTCTACCTGGTTTCCAGCTGCCTTTCCAGAAGTGTTCTCCTTAGGCTCTGTTCACCAGCCTCATACAGAGGTCTGAAACATATAAAGATGTCTAAACTGGCATGAGACACCTATGCCTTTATGTTTCACATCTTCCTACATTACTCTCCTATCTTGCAACTAGAAAATTATTTGCAACTGCCCCTTTGTTCCAGTATCATGAGATCAAACATGTAGATTACTGATCTGTTTACAAAGCACAGTGGCACCAAATCGAGGCATCATCACAAGCTAGGACACAAAGTTCCCCTTCTACTACAATCTCTACCACTATTGCAGACAAGACTGAGAGGATTCTACTGTTAATTTTAAAAAATGGGTAACTATTCATGACAACAGGTTTCATACATTTTATATCATAACTTTGTCCGGTTTCAGTAATTTTAGTAGGAATTTTCACTGATTTTCAGCATTTCAGATTTCTGGCTCCTAAAATCTACTGAACAAAACACAAGAAGTAGCAGTCTCCTCCTGCTGTTGCATTGATGTACTTCACTCCTTAACCAATTTTCACTTTGTATTTTCCCCTTTCGCCCCTGAGAGATGATAGCCAACAGAGAATATATAACCCATGAAACGTGGCTGAGGTGAGCACCTGCACACAGCACAGGTATTTTGTGTTGTAGATCCAGCATTCAGGGAAGTAGAGGCAGAACACACTGAGAGGGGGCTTGGTCCAGGGAAGGTCCAGCAGTGCAGTTAGGACAATGAAGAGCTTCACTGAAGTTACAGGACCTACTGCCATGTGCAACGAACTCAGACCTTGGGTGATCATTAGGGATGAAGGTGGAACGGCACACCTGCTTGAGAGTGAGCAAACTTTTCAGTCCTTTGTCAGAGCAGGTCTTGCTTAGTCCACACTTGACAGGATTAGATTCCAACAGCCCACTTTTTATAATCTGATTACAAAGCTTCAATAAAAATGAATTCCAGTGAGGTTATATTGAGCAAAACCATTTCTGTACATAGAATAAAATAATTCTAGTGTGCTGAACGATTGCATCAGTAGTCCAATTTTCATTTGGATCATTGTTGCAATCCAACCAAGGAGCAACAAATAAAATGTTTCTATGCCAACAAAATATAAATTATATATGATTTTATTTCCCAAATTACTAGTTAAGTACCTCATATCTTTATCCATGAGTGTGTTTTTCTATTTTCAGGACAAAACACCTAATTGCAACTCATGTTTTGAATTACTAAAAATTATCTTACAATTATCTTCTAACAAGTATTTAGCTAGAAGTACATTTCCTGGCAACAAAAGTACACTAACCCATTCCAAACTTGAATGACCCTCTAGCTTCATCATTAAGGAACTTCAGTTACATACAATGGAAATATAATTTTCTGGTTTACATTTTGGGGTATTTTTCACACTTTCTACAAAGCAGCACCGAGACTACTAAAAAGAAGGGAAAAAAAAAAAAAATAAAAGCACTGCTTCTTCCTATCTGGACACTTAGTTTCTATCACATGGATTGCATGCACCATCTACTTAGAGAAAAATAAAAGAATAGCTGCTAGTGTATTGATCTAGCATCAAGATAAGCCAGATAAACCTTTGCTGACAGAATTTTATTGAGCAATATAGTCTTCAGAACCTAAGAGTATTATGAAGTGCAAGTCCACTACATCGCCACAGGTTATTTTGTAGTTCACGTTACACAGAACGCTACACTACTTTTGTCTGGGTACTTTTGCCTTTGAACAATAAAATCCGTATTATTTTTCATAACTACTGCATACAAAAGACTATTAAATGTCAAGTAGATGCAGCTACCGTAATTCCAGATCGGCACAACAGCTGCACATGTATTGAATTCAAGCGCAAACACTAACAATGTTTATGTTAGTAGGATATCAGGAGTATCTGCCATGCACCCGAGCTGTTCGCAGTACTTTTGTTTCAAAGTCTACCTCACCAGTAAGATTATGTCCACCCGGTGAGCGATTTATTCAGCACTGAGTTACATTCGCACGCAAGGGACTAAGGCAACCCCCTTGTCATCCCCATCTGTCTCTCATCCTTTCAGATAACCAACACACCACCATTTTCCCCGCAAACAAAGGTTAAGGAAAGCCCAGCCCTCGTGAAAATAAAGGCAATGGGGCAACTCGCCGGCTGCAGAGCGGCACGGGGGGCGCAGCCCGGGGGCAGCCCCCGGCGGGGCAGGGCCGAGCCGGGATCCCGACCGGCGGGGCAGGCGACGGCAGCACTGAAGTATTTCGGACCAAACGCAGACAAAAGAGGGTGTGTAGCAGCTGCGCGGAGAGCGGCAGCCGCCGGCACGCCAGCCCGCTCCGTTCGGGAGGCAGAAAGTCCATTTCTGGCAGGGAAAACCCACGCAGCCACCCGTGCCGCTCCCTCCCTGCCCCTCACCGCCGAGGGCAGGGGCGCATCTCCCTGTGCCCCCAGCCACCGCCGGCAGGAACGCGCAGGGCGCAGCCCCTCCACTCCGAGGAGAGGTGACGGCTGCGGGCGGGCTGAAGNGCTGCCGGGGAGGTGGAAGGGGACGGACCCCGCTCTCGCAGCCGGCCCGACCGCTCCGCTCAGCGCCGCCTGGGCTCGGCCCTCGCCGCCCGCCCGCAGCAAAGTTTCACTCCGGCCCCATCTCTATGGAAACGACCCCCTGGTTTCCCTCCGCTCCCCACGGGACGAGGCGGAGGCGGGCAGCCC
>VZRH01001320.1:0-140050 GCA_013397555.1 Urocynchramus pylzowi | reverse complement strand
TTTTTTTTTTTTTTTTAATATGGTGAAGATTTAAGGAGGGGCTGAGAGTTTACTGCTTAAATCCTGAGGTAGATTTTTGGAGAAGAAGGATTGCTCTGGTTTTGGTTTTTACATTTCAGTGGTGTTAGAAGCTAGAGTATGGACTCAGGGAGCAGTGTTGTCTGACTTAAACTAAAGAAATGGACTAAAACTAAAAGTAAATACAGTAGAATTAAGGGAAATATCCAATTTTTGTTGACATGACTTCCTTTAAATTCAGTACCCAAAATATTTCTCTTGATGAAGTGTGGCTTGAGCCTCCTCAAGATGCAGACACCATAAAATAAACATTTCAAGACATACTTAACTTTAAACATGAATAAACATGTTTAAACAACTGAAAACCCTGGGGGTTTGGACAGTGTTCTGAGTCTTCTGCTAAACTGACTCAGTGATGACTTGGGGTCTTTGTGCTATAAAAATAATAAGATTGGAGTTTTAATTCTTATTAGAGTTTTTCTAAAATGTGGGTATTTGATAACACTTACTGTTTTGTAGTTTTCAGAGTTCAGTTTAGCCCAGTAGTAAGGTCTTCAGATACTCTGCTTGTCCTCCTCAGGAGGTGTTCTGAAACAGGGGAGAAATATTCTAAGCCCTGAAGGAAAGAGGACAGAGTGACTTCATGCCTTTTTGATTTGGGTCTGCATGAGAGCTATTTCTGTAGTCATATACCCCATCAACATATGCATGATAATCTGTTGCAATAACTTACATTTTTTCCTATCACCTTAGAAAATATTTTGGGTATTTATTTCTGGCATGGAACTTGTGCTTATAAATAGTGGATTATTAATACATACATGCAAAAAAAATTATAATTACTGGTTGAAAAAAATACATATTTCCCTCCTTCCTCAGAAATATTGCACTGCATAGGGATTTAAGTATTCCCACAAGAATCAAGCAAGATACACAGGAAGGTGCATTGCTTTTAGAGGGTTGTATGCTAAAGCAATCAAAGTGAAAGATATGTCCCAGCTACAAAAAAATGAAAAAAAAAAACCCAGAAAGAAATCCTTGACATTTTTAGCCCAGTTTAAAAGGGCATTCTGCTGTCTGTCATTTATGTTGACATGCGTTAGAAACCTGTAAACAACATTTTTATTTATGAGCCAGTAGCCCAGAATACAGCAGATTCTCATCACAGTTTATGTCAGGAGATTGTCTTAGAAGAGACTGTGGAGGTAGTTGCTGTGTTAAAATGTAAAAGTGAAAATTGGGGGATAGGGAAAACCTCTGTGCAAAGATACCATTGAAGGCTTTTATTTATGTTTTTAATGTTCTCTCTACTGCTTAAAGGATTCTAAATGACTGTAAGGGATGATTTAGATATGAACATGTAATCTGCTGCCTATTTCCAGTAAATTATTGACATAAAATGCTTAAGAGAACAAGAAAATTAACAGTGGAGCTATTCATTATTGTGTTAAATTTCCATTATTAATAATTGTATGACAATCATATCAATCTACCATTCAGCCTGTTTTATCACAATACTGTCTCAAATCTCATTTATGAATGGGTTATAACTGAATAGTTATTTGTGAAAATGAGGTCTGTTTAAATGGTAATTAACATAGGAGCTTGAAAAAGGGAAGTCTGTTATTCATTATTTCCATACATCTCCCAGGATTTATTATATCAAAATCCTAAGTACAGCACTATTTTCTTAAGAGAAATAGTAGTGCCTTCACTGAAGTGCAAAAGATGGATAGGGATCATGTCAAAACATATTAACCTGATAACAGAAAAACTTAGTTTTTAAGATGTTTTAAATATATTTTAAAGCAATTTTCCAGCCATATTTAAATTAAAGGAGATACTCTGGAACAAAAAGCTTTACTTGACTACCTGAGCATATTGCTAATTGTTTCAGCACATCTGCTGATGAGCACATAGCAGGCTGGCTGGAGCCTCTGTTAATGAAGTTTTCCAAAATATCAATTCATTCTTTGTGTTGAAATGAAGCACATTAATTTTTTTCAGAGTCTAGTTTGTTTATTTTACTGTCTCTTCTGAAAATATCTTTTTTCTTCACAGCTTGACCAAAGCTGGATAATGTCTTCCTCAGGAGAGCAGTTCTGGTACAGTTATTTATACATAAGCAGACAGTTTGTTATGTATCCATCTGTTCTCAAAATGTCATTGACTTTAATGTGAAATCAGTGACCTGGATATGGCAGAGGAAGATACTGCCTAATTCTTACTACCATTTTATCCTTTAATGAAAGCCATCATGTAGATGACAGGGTAATGATGTTAACCTTGGTCTCCCAGTGATATTCCAATGTGAATATTTACTTTTTTTTTTTTTTTCAAGTAAATTTTCCTCTACAGTTTCCAATTGTCACAGCAGTCCTGTTCTCACCAGGGCTATTAGATAGCAGGTCTGTACACTGACTGACTGAAACAGAAGAACTTCATTTTTCATTTAGTCATCAGTTGTGTTTCAGCTCTACTGTGTATTTACCATGGGACCTGAAGCATCTTAATATTCCTACAGAGGGAATCTTAAATCCATATCTTTAAGGGGAAAAATACTACTGATTTGTAATACATTTAAAATTTAAAATTTTATTTGAACTTTGCCACTAAGCTGTTTAATTCAGCTAAAATCCTGTGATTTATCTGTGATGTTGATGCCTTTAAAAGCACTTAACAAGCTGAGATCAATGCCAGGCATTGGTCCTACTACAGTGTTTTTCCCTCTGGAGTCAGAGATTGTCATGGATGGAAGAACATGATAGAGCATGATTTCATGAGTGTGCCTTCATGTTTATTGCCAGAGCCTTTGTTTCCCTACCTTAGCAGATGCAGATTCATGACAGAAGAAGGGTTCAAGAGTGCTGGCTCAGGACCATGTGGAATAATGAACTTTCATTATCAAAGTGTGGGAGTTGTTAGTCCAAGTGTAAGTTCTTCATACATACTTTTAATTAGAGGAGTTTTGGTTGAAAATTAGCTTTCTGGAATAAAAATAATGAATGTTACAGGCAACAGAAGTTTGAGGTACCACAACCTTCAGCCTTACTCTCTAACACCTGTGCCTTTGTGATTTGACCCTGCTCTTATAGCACATTTCTGACCAAACGAGGTAGAGAAAATGACAAAACTATTCTTTACAGATGGCTTTTTCAGGTCATGATGATGATCAAAAGGGGATGTTAGAAATATTGGCAAAGTCTGAAAAAAAAGTCTAAAAAACCTTTAGTCTTGTGATGATGCCTATGAAGTCTACAGATATGTGAATTCTGGAAATAGGAAAGCCTTGCAGTGAAAAACATTCAGAAATACTTTTAAAACACTGGACTCCATTCAAATGGCTCCAGTTTGTTGACCTGTGGAGAAATCTTACTTCTATAACATGAAAGTAAGTCACCAAAAATCTGGTCTCAGGTCCCATGTGCATAGAGAGGTTGTTGTGAGGCAAGGTAGGCCATAAATTTAAACTTTATTTGCTGTTTTGCATAGTCTCTACATAGATAATTCATTTGAATTTAGATCCTCTACAACATTCAGCTTAGTCCTCTTCTACAGAAAGGATATTCTGACTTCACTGGAGTATGTCAACATGCAGAGCTACTGCAAAATATATATTGGTTGCAGTGTCCCTTACTGATTCTGTCACTTCTTGACAGTGTGCCATATATTGATCTCAGTGGTGCTCAGTGACAGGACAGCAGGCAGTGGGCACAAAGTGAAACCCAGAAGAGTCCCTCTGGACATCAGGAAACGATGTAATTCGTGGTTTTTCGGGCTGAGAAATCCCTCCCGGCTAGCTTGGGATTCACGCCCGCACGAATACAACATAGATGAAGCAAAAGACGAGAAGCGCTCTTTCTCCACATGGTTCTGATGTCCTAGTTTATTAGCTGGAAGGGGACATGAGCTCCAAACGCCATCCAGGTGAAAAAAGAGACCGAGTCTACCTCCCAGTGCATATTTATACCCGAGGGAATGGGGGGGCGGGGACGGAGGGTCGCAGCCAATGGAATACTGGTGAGGAGGGTCGAGGGGAAGGGTTACAAGGGACAGCGTTCACCTGGGTAGGGGTGGGGGGGGTAGAAGGCAAAAAAGGGAACAGTCCATGTGATATCACCCCAGTGCAAAGACATTAACTATTTAGTGCACCACAACAAGGAAACACTGTTTTATTGTGAGTTCTGGCACAGGTTGCCCAGGGAGGTTGTGGAGTCTCCATCCTTGGAGAAGCTCAAAAGCCATTGCCTTGGGCAAATGGCTTTAGGTAGCCCTGCTTGAGCAAGGAGCAAATGATCTCTGGAGGTCACTTCAAACCTCAACTATGCTGTGACTCTACAGCTATGACTTTTAGAAAATTTAAGTTTACTCATTGCAGACAGATTTATCAGATGAGGGAGGATATAATTGAATTTTGTCCACATTACATAATAAGTCTGATGCTTTTCTGGTTTTAGATATTAACACCTTTCATCTTAAGTTAGCAAGCCAGGGTTTATCCTTTGCAATAACTACAAAAAAAACCCAGTGATGGTAAATTGAATTTAATCTTGATCTGTTCTCAAACACACCTTTTTATACCAATTGAAGTTAATTGTATTTGCTCAGCATGGATCCACCATGTTCCCTAAGTGAAATTTATCAATATATATAACACAATTACAACAATACAGCTGCAGCCACCTTATTAATCCACCCATTTGCCTTTCCATTGGCTTGTAAACTTAAATATCATACTCCTAGTATCTCTGCCCTTATTGTTTTCTCAGGTTCTTTCAAAACACAAACACCACTTTCACTACGGTGGTACCACTGTGTGGTAGCCAGGCTGATTGAAATACTGTTCAATGCCTTCCACACCACTGATGATTTTGCAGAAACTTCAGGAAAATTCTACATTCCTTTAAATATACCTTTCAAAGATTTAAATACAGCACACAATCCCAATGGCTTTGCATATAACAACAGAGAACCTTACCCATGATCAAGGACTTTTATTTATGCAGGCAATTCCCTTGACTTCAGAAATATTACTGGAATTGGGTCATGTTACCAGGATCACAATGCTGTGTTTGAAGTACACATCAAATATTAACATGTGTTTATACAGTTAAATGGCTCATTGATTTTCTACCTTGTTCATTGTTTTTTAAAGACACACCTGATCATTTCCTCATCTGAATGTATGAATTCATTACTCTGTTTTTCCTAATCTTCATGACTTTTAAATTACAGATTGATTCAAATCAAGCCTGCAATACTTTACCTGTAATTGAATATCTTGTAAAATCAAATCTCACTTCAAATACTCTTGTTCAGTGATTGTTTTTCATTGGTGTCTAAATCATGCAAGTAATTTAAACAAGGATTTGTCTGTCATTCACATTTTTTGTTTGACTCCTTTCCAATGAAATTCGGAGTTTCATGCATTTAACAATAAAACAGAATAATACATTTTCCAGTTTTCAATACTGGGAAGCAGATTGTTCCTGACTTCCAGTTTGTTTGTATTTTAAAGCTCAGTGATTGTATGTGGAATTATTTGAAAAACCTTAAGCTTATAGGCAAAAAAAAAGAAGGCAAAAAAGGGAATAACTTAATTTGTGGCTGTTTACCCATGGTAATCAATGCATATTTCCAATAACAGGGTGATAAATGGGTAAAGGCAACAGGAAAATTAGGAGCATAAAAATAAGTTTATCATTTCCTAGCAAATGTTTACTGAAAGAAAAAAATCTGCTTTTTTTCAAATGGATTACATTTTTCAGAGCTACAGATTCAGAACCTGAGACCAGGTGTGAATGTGCTTAATGTTGCTTAATTCAAATTGTTTTACAGCTTTAGAGCTGTTCCTTTTGCAAACCTTTTGCAAGGTGGGGTATATCTGCTTTCCCAGCAGCTGATGGAGGAATCATGTTTCCTTGCCTCTCCCTTCTCCAAAGCCGAGGATCCAGCCAATGGCTTGTGAGATGCAGAAGGCAAGGCTGTGTCTATGTTCTAATGACTTCAAAGAAACCCAAGGAAAATGGAGAAACTTCATGCTTCATGCAGCAGAAGCAGCACCACCAGCAGCAAGATTTTCATGCTCTTCAGTGAGATTATCATCAAGGCTTGAAATTTTTACTGGTTCTCTAGCTGGTTCTCTAGCCCATACTCGGAAAAAGAAAGGTTGAAGATAGTATCAATTTTCCTCAAGAAAATGAATTTAAACAAATAAACAGAGGTTTATATTTTACACACCAATATGTACAGTTTCTAAAAATATATAAACATATTTTATTGTTCTATTGGTCCTCGGAAATAATGATTTTAGTTAGTTGGCTGCATTATGCTTAATGTGAATTAAAGTTACAGAGTTTTGCTAAATACACTTTTTTCTATTATTCATTTTATCTAAAATATATGCAAGCACTATAAAAATGTAAAATATGTTCCTTTTAATCATGAACAGCAACATCTCCAACATATCTCCAACATACTATATGTAATTTCAGAGATATAGGTCTTCTGCTTGCCAGCCTAAAAGCAAGCTTCAGTCCAAATTGACCACAACTGTAATTTCATCAGGGGATGATGCTGGGATTCTAAACCACAAGTGCACAGCTCAAGCAGTTTATGAATGGCAACCAATCCTTTTGATTTAATACCAGCAATGGGATTTACCTCAGGACTGTGTCACTGTCTGTGATCCATCGGTCTTGTCCCTTCCCTAGGAGAAAGTAAATTGTCAAAGGCACAAGAAACAGCCTCAAACTACACTGCAAAGGTAGTTTGGAGAAGCTGGTAAGAAAAGATGCTCGTCTTAGCAGGGCAAGGATTAGTCCTAAAGGTTTGGATATAAAGTAACCAATGTCACAGTCATTAATGAGGGGAAATCAGACAAAGAAAAGGTTTCCTGACTAAGTACTGCGTGGCTGGCTTGACCATGAGCTCACAGCAGCAGCAGCACCACAGTCACACGTTAAGCATAAGTGGCTGAGAGCACATTGCAGAACTGAGATTATTGGATAATTATGGTGATCTGTATCAGGAAAGAGCTTCCTTACAGAATGTTTTAGTAAATCGTCATCATCCATTCTGATTTTATTAATGTTGACTGTAAGGTGTGTACAGAGGTGAGAAGGATCAATTGGTTCATCTGAATCCTTGAAGTTGAGAAGACTGAATTATTTCAGTCCAATTAAAAATGTATTTTCATATTCATTTACCCTGCTGAGAATGTTTTAAGCCATTTGTCCTCTAAAGAGAAGGGAAAATAGCTGTCATTTACAATCTAACCATGAAATCAGAGAGAATCTTGCAAACTGGTAAGATCCATTTTCAGTCTTATACAAAACCAGGAGACTTTGATTTTGAATCCACAGCATCATTATAGCTTGGAAAATAGTCAGACACAGGAGTAATCTTCTTTCTCCACTTACTTTGTTCTTCCATTTGGCACCACACTGTTTGCCCTACACCAGTTGGTTCTGGAGAGTACAGGCAGTGTTTATACTGTGGTTATACCTCAGCAAATTTTTTACTAAATTTCTCCCTTGCTTAGGACCAACTCAAATTACTTCTAATACCTTTTAACAGCAGCATATTTCTTTTTTTTTTTTTTTCTTTTTAGCATTTTGAAGCTGCAATTCAATGCTAATCTGCTATAGACTTGACTAAAAACTATGGTTGAACCCTTTTTTAGAAATTTCTATTTTCCTGTTTTATTCTAGATTTTTACCACACCATAATATACGCATGCTGTTTATCAGATACACAGCGCAGACTTAAATTAATACATGTTCTGAAATAAAGACTTATTATAATAAGGTAATTTTATTAATATTGGCTTCCTAGTAGGCTATTTTTTCTGTCTGTTTTTATATCCAGCTTGGCCAAAAACCACCTAAAACATACATGGAATATGAGAGAGATTTTTCAGAAAATTACTAGCTATGCTGCCACCTAGTGAATCTGTACCATCTCTGACAATACTTTTGTTCATTAAGAGATTTAGCTCCTTTTTCTTGAAGGCAGAAAAAAATTTTTTTTAAGAAAAAAGAACGTTTTCAATAAAATAACAGGTTAGAAATGTATAAAATGGACTACAATTTTGTTTAAAATTTGGTTTGAAATAACCAGATACAACTATTGTAAAATGCTAGTGCTTTGAGTTTGAGCACTGTATTTAATCATTAAATACCTTTTTTCCTGTAGGTTTGTCCTACAGGAATTTAAAAAAACGTAATCATAAGGCCACTGTACATGTAAGTATCTGTTTCTAATCTTTGTTTTCTCTCTAATGGTTAAAGTATCATCATTTTACCAGCCATCCTGGGTTTGTTCCTTCTCAAATAAAATCAAGGCACTTGTCATTTTCCTTAATCAACATGGCTGCTGCTGTAGCTGCAAGACTGAATCCATATGTTTGCCAAACTGTTTTATCTAAAAATCACCTGCCCAAAAAGCATATCAGTCCCTGTTTGCAAATACTTTTTAAAGGAAGAAATAAAGACTGCGTGGATTTCATCCAAGAAAATCACAAACTCAGTGGGCTTGAATTTTTTTTTTTTTATTTTGTCTGTTGTGCATCTTAGCACGTGAAAATCTTGAGTAAAATTATTATTTCTGGGAAACAACAATAGATGATCTACAATTAAATCAATTCTTGCTAACAGGAGTAACATTCTGTAAGAATAACCATGATATAATCCTCGTCATCTAACATTTAGAGTCTTTTCATATAAGTGAATGATTATATAATGTCTGTGCAATCTTAATGCTCTATGCAAATCCTAGAAATATTTCCTGAAAATCCTCATCCTATACACTTATTATACCTATAATATATAAAAATAAGGCCAGAAAATTAAAGATTATTGATAATGACACTGTATAATATATGTTTCTTTCAGGGTAAATTTTCTTGTTTGCAGCCTGCAGTTAGGGTTGCTTCTTGTTTGTTCTTCATCTCCATAAAATTTTGTTCTTCTTTTTCAAAGGGGAGTCTGCTCTGGCTGCTGAAGCTGGAGGTGATGTGTCTTGAGTCTCACATCAGGCTGTTCTGCCTGATGTGAGGGTGGTCCCTCAGGTTAAAGATTGTCTAAATCTGAGTAGTCTCTTTCCTAAATGAGTCATTGTGCACTGTCAGTCTGTGGTTTTCATTCAATAAAGGACAATCAGAAAATAATTAAGGAATAGGCTGAGCAGATTTAGAATGCTGGGAGTTTTAACATTTTAGAATGCTAAGAGGTCAATCCAAATTTGGATATCATCAATTCATTTCATAATCCTCTAGTATATGGAGGATATAAATATATATAATACTTCTGTAGCTCCCCAGAGCTTTAAGTTTCATTAAAGTGTACACCAGCACAGACACATCTGTGGCTCACAATAAAACCATTTCATATTGGAGATAAATTTATCATCTATAAGTATTTTAAGACTGATTTTAAACATGTCTACAGTAAGTTAGCATTTAGGAACCAGGGAGTGTAAGCCAGCATGAGATTTAACAGTCTGACTCTTGAGTAAGATTTGAGTTCATGTGAAATTTAGATTGAGAGGAGCTGAACCCATACTTTTCAACCCTTGTGTTTTATTTCCTAAGTAAGTTATCTTCATACTAATGTACGTGCAGACAATCAGAGAAGTTTGTTTAGTCTTAGGGCTGCAGTATATGGATCCTAATGGATCCAACTCTGATGCTTAACACTTTCTCTAGGGACAGATTTTAGAAAAGCAGACTATTTTGAGTGTTGAAGTTTCTGGAATATTAGGCTGGTAGCAGTCATAGCAGGAATTAACGTAAATGGTCAGCCTTGCTTTGGGTTGATCTTAGCAATTGTGCAGCTCAGTGAAAAGTGTCATCAGCTGCAAAAGCACATGTTCACAGTTAGCAAACCCAGCAGCCTGACAGCAGCAAGGCTTCTACAGCTCCATGTCCCCGGGGCTGACCAGCAGCAGTAGTCTGCAGTAGTCCCAGGAGTACATGTGACCCAGTAGGTGAGCACACACATACACAACACAGATACACACACACACACACACACGCTATCGGCCACAGAGAGCAACACAGAATCCTGTTCCACTCTCTGGCTCACCTCTAAGTAGTTCTCCTAGTGGGAAATATGTATGTATATATGCAGTGGGAATCCCTCAGGTTTCTGGACTTAAACACATTCCACCTGGTACACAGCCTTGGATTCTCAGTCTCCCCAGCTGCTGGCACCTGGGATCCCCTTAAACAAGCACCCCCACAGCTTGCAGCACGCACACCATCACATGCACACACAGAGAGTTATTTTTCATCTTATCCTCGTTAAAAAGTTCCTGTGGTATTAAGAAATATTGAAGAAAGTTCTTGTGAGCAAAGGCTGCTCTTTTCTATTCAAGATAGCTAAAAATAGAAATAGGAGAATGAAGAATTCTTGTGTAGTTTGTCCAGCGCTTGGGAACCATCAATACCTAATGCTCTTCTAGTTTTAGCTCTTCTAGATCTGCCACTTTCCAATAGGCAATTATCTGCTTTTATTTCTGGTAAATCACTACAGAATGCAGGATGATACTAAATGCAAGATTATGTGACATCCTGTGAACCAAAGTCATGGTTTATAATAATTTCTTACGGTATGACATTGACTTTAGAGAGAGAGAAGACTTTATAACTACTTTTTTTTTTTTCTTTTGAAAAGCTACTAATTAGCAGCAGTAGCCAAGCAAGATACACAATATTCACCAATATCTCAGCTGACTATTATTTACTTCATCATGCATCCACAGTAATGTTATTAACAGTAATGTCTTACATGGATATTATCCCTGAGTGGCAGTTCTGCAGGTGCTTATCTCCTAAGGATAGTGTGCACTTGGCCACATTACTACTGTTTCCTGAAATACAATGTTATATATGATTTCGTTCTAACAGTATCCAGCCACCCTGCTGCATACAGCATTGTGTCATTTCTAGCCTTCCGAAAATAGGATCAAGAGCACTTCCAGAATCAACAACAACATTTGGGCAACATTTGGCAGGAGCAGGTGATTCCTGTGTCAGTGGGATGTTTGAGTCTTTCCTGGGTGAGATGTTTGGATTGGCAGTGGTAAAGTTTCAGTGAGGATTGGGTGGAGATTCCTGTGCAGTACAGTGATATGCTTGTCACCCTGAAGATGCCAGTCCTATAATTACCAAATGGTTGAATTCGTGTGATACTACTGCAGATTCCTCTAAAGAAATGGAAAGATAGGATGGCAAATCATGTGAGACCACAGAACCAGTCAGACCTCACAGAGTCAGTTCTACACTGAAAATGCACAGAGGACACTGAAGATCAGCTAAACTGAGGCAGAAAGAAGGCTACTGCTTTGCTAGTGAATCCAAGCCATGTTAGTATTACTACTAGTTCTGCCAGGGTCCCTAAAAGCTGCCTTTGCCAGGACTGCCTGGTAACGCCACTGGTAATGTCCAATGCTACTATTCTGAGAGGGAAAGATGGACAAGGTCTTTGTGCCAAACTGCTCAGGGAGCTGCTATTGCAAGTTTTCTCCTGATTACACTTGAGAAATGGAAAGACATGGCAGAAATCAGTGCTGGTGCAGCAGCTCAGAATGTGGCATTATCTAAGTGAAAATTCTGGGTAGGAGGATCTGTGGTTACCAAAAGTTACATGAGTTAGAGATGTTCAGTGCCACATCAGATGAAGCCACATAAGGCAGGGGAGCAGTTTCAGAGGAAAAGGATGGGGGAGCATTATATGCTTTCCAGAATGTACTCAGACTATTCACACTTTCCACAACATCACATTTCTTCATTCCTTAGCTGTGAACTTTTCTGTCCAGTCTCCTTGAACATTGCGGACTGCCAGCAATGTTGTCCTAATGCTCTTCTCTATGCAATCTTTTGCTCATTAAATATTCCTCTTTTTACACTCTGCTTCTGATATTTTCCAGATGCTGAATGCCCAATAAGAGTTGTTATCATCACAAAAGACAGGCAGTAAGGTGGGAGGGAGAAGCATTTGGCAGCCACAGTTTTATACCTTTTGTGAGAAGAGACATTGTTGGTGAACAAGTGCCTATTTCAAAAGTTCTAAATGGAGCACAGCAAGGTAGTTGCTGACATCGTTCCCTAAAATGCTCCCATTTCATATTCTTCATGTGTGAAAGGCCAGAACTACCAATTCTGAAATGAAAAACATAGTGATTCTGATGCTGGAACTACAACAGAGTGCTTCCATGTGCAAAAGTTGCATTTTGTACCCCCTTGCAGATATGTACAACGTTTACAACGACATTAACAGAGTAACACCAACTTTTGAAATTAGAAGGTGTGACCTATGCCCGTCACCTTTTCAGTGCCTTGTTATTTGTGCATGCTTAGGCATTCAATAAGCAGAACACCAGCTGGAATGGCTGGGGTTTGTATGGGACATCCCTCCACACACACATACAGAAAGGCATCTGGTTGTCCTGCTGAAACACAAAACTTTTGTGCTATGAAACCCAAAGGGCCCCTCACCATACGACTCCACATTTACAAGGTACTCTATAAATTTCTATGCACTTCTAAAAGAGCATGGATCAAGTTTTTTATTTTTCCAAATATAATAATGATCATAATGTAAAGTGTGCACTGTACACAGGGCAGACAGGAAAAGAGGACACTCTTGTGGATGTAGAGCAACCACACATCCATCTCCCTATAAGAAAGACTTAGTGAAGAACAAGAAGGAAATGGATTCTGTCAAGTGGCCTGGTTAAGTAGAGAAAATCTTTAAATGCATGAGCATGAATGATCCCTCCATGACATAAGCAATATTCTAGATAAGAGTGAAAAAGACCCAATGTCTATTGAGAAAGTTAAACAAAATATTTATAACAAAACCCAAATCTGATCAGATTCCCATCCCAAAAAACATGTATCATCCAGAAATCTGACAGATGAAGATTCTTCTTAGAGAGCTTTGTATGACAAAGAGACTGGTTTTTAGGTGACTGTTACTGGGCTCCATTCTGATCCTGGGATCATCTCCATACTGCAGTGTCTCAGTACCCTTTTCCAAACCACAGGCAGGAGTTTCACACAAATAAATCCTTTTCCAGCCCCACATAATAATAAACAAAGAGCTAGGTGCTACTTTGTCTCTTTTTGTTCTTGGGACACTGTGCCAATTTTTTTCAAAGTGGTCCCACATTGCAGGGCAGACATGACTTTCTTTACAAGGCAAATACTGTTTCTAGAGCTTTGTGAAGACCATTGCTATGAAGATTTTTCAAAAGAACAAATCCTCACCTCTTCCCAAAAGACAAGGGTGCAAGTGGCTTACTGCTCTGTGTAAAACACATTTTGAAGGTAAGCAGCTTGGGCTACTGGAAAGTGTCCCTGCAAATGTCAGGGGCTTGAAACTATATGACCTTTAAGGTCTCTTTCAACCCAAATCACTCTGCGATTTTATGATTCTATTAAATTTAGAGTGCTTTCAACTGTAGAGAAAACTTTCCATCAGGAGGTGGTATCCAGTTGGGCCCATAAGTGTAGAGGCTCCATGAACGAACTACCCAGGCAGTCATGTCAGGGTGCCAGCCTGCCAAAACAGCAGGCAATGCAGATGAATATGGTGTGTACGAGCTTAATGGGCTGTAGAGTTTCCATTCCTTCAGACACAGCTCACAGAGGTCTGTACTTTCTTGCCAGGTGATCTGAAGTAGGTCATGGACATGAGCACAACCAGCACTCGGTGCAAGCAAGGAGATTTCCAGATCCATTTAAACTGATCTAGTCCCAGACTATCATGGTCCTCCCTTCCCTGCATCAGTGCTACCAGCTCGTCTTGTCATATTCAGTGGTAAACTTGATTGTACACAGTGAGATCAAAAGTACACATCACTAACTTCTGCTCTGCCAATTTAACTTTGTGGGTTAAAACACATTTAAACTATGAAAACCAATTTTAAAAAAGAAAAACAAACAAATCCTTAATGATCTTTCCTCACCTATTTTTTGAAAATAGATATTAAAACTGTAATGTTAAATAGCAGAAATTGCTTCCATGATGCAAGACCGGAGAATATCTGCACTGTTTAATATTTTATAATAATTTTTGAGAATTGGAACAAGAGTTTGGTAATAAATGTAGACAGCAAAACCTGATCATAAAGCTTAGAAAATTAGAGGTAAATTCAGAAATCTCTTTGTAATCAAGTGATGCAAAAATGACAGTTATGGTTGTCACCAGTAAAATAAAGGGTTTTACAAAGATAAAGGAAAGAAGGTAGGTGCTGCTTTTCATATACCTACCCTTTAAGTAGGTAAATATCAGCTGTGTTTGAATTGAAAGAGTACACTACATGCAAACTGAAATGTCAAGACTTAAAACAACTTATCATCTGATTATTTTTCCCTTAAATGTAGTAATTAGTTCCAAAGGAATTCTAAATTAATATTTTTTTAAGAAGCGGTTTAGGCGTTTTATAATGTTTAAGGCTTGTTATTGAGACAGAAAAGGCTGGTCTTAAATACCAAGACTACCACCCTGTCAAATTTCAGATCATCTTATTTTAATGTCTTCTTTGTGAGCACTAAAACAAGCCTCTAGGGAAATTATTTTGGCCTCAAGCTTTTGGTCTCCAAAACCCGGTTGTACAGTACTGGTTTAACATTTAGGTTGCCCTGTTTGGAGTCAGTATTTGGACTTGATGACCCCCGTGTGTCCCTTCCAATCCAGAATGCTCTGTGACTCTATGACTCAAGTCTGTTTTCTAAAATAGACTTCAGGATTTTTCAAAGTTGGGTTGTTTTTTAATTTTTTAACCTGAAATAAATATAATCCCACTGCCGGCTTTAACATCCAGAATATTTGGGGTAGACATCATACGTTTACATTTTTTCCAGACATAGAATTACTGGAAATTTTTTGTGCAAAGCTAATTAAAAGTGATATCCTTGGACTAGAGATGAATCATGTTTTCTGATAAAACTAGTAACTTGAGGTTTCAAAACCCCAGGAGCATTAGGAAGTCTGTGCTAATAATAAATTGTTTTGACTGCAGTTGATGTCCTAGTATGCATACAAATAAATAAATTAATAAAAGAGCCCCTTGAGATTATAGCAAAACCAATTAATACATCATTTTGCATGTAATTAGGAAAATGCCAGTCATTGAAAGAATAACTAGCAAATGTCCTGCATCAGAGCTTTAGCTGTTAACACATGGCTTAGTTAACATTTACTTCTATATGGGGGTTTCCATGACCCCCATATATGTTAAGAATAAGTGTAAGTAAACAATACCTTTAGCTATCACTGCTGATAAAATTATAGAATGTATCTTCATTCTTTCAAGGAACAGCTCATGTTCTTTTTAATGGAGAAGCATAACTTAAAAGAAAGATCTGCTCTGAGAATATTTAAAGCATCTGTACTTGAGAAGTTAGATCTCTTTGTTTATTTTACCAGTACTGTAATTATCAGGGCATCAGATACTGTTTATGCCACTGAAATATCTGACTTTTTTCTGATGCAGATTATTTTAGTGTGGGGTAAATTTTTCAATAAAAGTAAGGGAGAAAATCTATTCCCACTGAAATGCTGTTATCAACTGTCATGATTTTTTGCCAAGGCAAATCAATTCACCACCTCTTGAAGGTGTTACACACTGAACTGACAGTCACAGGGATTTGCTGAACACAGCAACTTGGACTAAGTTTTTATCTGTGCCACACAGACTACACAGGTTTACTTCAGTGTTGCCACACTAGAGTCCAAAGTCTAAGGTGTAATCCAAAGTAGTTTTTGATTGTAGCACTTAATATTAAGTACAAACCATTAATCACATGCAGTAAAGGGGCTAGCAAGATGCTTCCAGGTTTTTGCTCCCTTGCTTCAACAAGAGATGTATATAAAATATTTTTGCTAATTGTCAGCATCAGTAACATGGGAAATGTCAGCAGAACAATTACACATTGTATTTTGAACAATATTTATAAAATAAGGCCTGGTTTTATGTGGGAGAGGATACAGCAGACAAGCACAAGAACATAGTTTATTTTTTTGCTTGGAAGTCCGTGAAACCAAACAGTTTATTATTGTTGACTCTTTCAAAAGACAAAAGGGCACTCTTCATCCATACAATATCAGAACTGGAGGAAAATAACTAGGAAGAATTCATTGTCAATAAAAACTGCAGTAAAATCCCTGTTTTGTCACTGCTTGCTTATGTCAAATAAGGTTGTTAGCTCCAACAGTGTTCTATGATACTTTTTACTGTGCCAAAATTCTATAAAGTTGAGTCACTCTTTGATTTAATCAAAACCAACAATACAATTATTTTTACTTTATCCTTCCAAATGGGGAACAATAGCCAGTTATTTCCAAAAACTCCTACCGTAAATAAGACTATATAACAACATTGCACATAGACACACACAAACACGGGCAGCTGGAGGCAGCAACTGATTATTCAGGAGTCTGTTTTTGAAATTTGCTGTCTGTACAGCAAAGAAAGATGATGTGGTTGTGAAATAGTTCTTAAACTAACCCAGTTTATAGCTCAGTATTTTAAAGTAATGCAGAATTAGTGTGGCTTCTTTCCTAATTCGCTATCCTAGCAGGGATATGCATTATTGAGGTATTGGTGAAAAACGGATAATCTCTCTGGAGCAGTTTGGTGACAACACTTTAATGTCAAGAGATCATAAGAGTTAAAACTGGAAATATAGCTCATCATTTCCTCTCAGTAAAATTAGATTTGCAGACAGCTGTGTGAAACAAAATTGACAATACAATTGATAATATGTATCTCTACAAACATTTCTTAAAATGATAGGGTAAGAGTGATAGAAGTATTGTTGTATTGTAGCATTTTAAACTTCATTTAGTAGTCACTATACTACCCTTTGATTGCCTTGATTAATTTTTTTAATTATACAAGTAATTACAATCCACATTGATTATTTTTAGCCCTTTAAGACTAAAGAAGCATTCAGCCACCTAATCTAAATATCTATGTATCTCTGGCAATTAAGATCACAAACAACCCTTAGTTGATGTAGGACAAGGCAACATGAAGGACAAAGAAATTCTGAGGTGGTGAGATTTTTCAGTGGAAAAAAAACCCCAAACTTGTCCTGTACTGTGCTCCAACAACAGCCTTGCGTGGTACTGGACTGGCATGAGCTCTGATGGGACATCTGAGTTCCAGCACTGCAGAAGCCCAGACCTCATGCTGTGACAGGAGGATTACCACAGATTTTGAAGGTGTTATTAGAGATTCTAAACTCCCAACTGCACTTAGGCAAGAAGATATGAAAAAGAAACACCTGGCTGCACTTATAAGGAAGACAAGATCTGCAAGTGTAATGTGAGAAATTCCAAATGCCAGAGACTGAAATAATTCAAGTTGCCTAGTAATGCTGATTTCCCCCTTCACCCCTTACTTATTGCTAAAGACTATCTCATCCACATCACAATGGTAATTAAACCTATCTGCTCACTGGGATCCAAGGTAAATGCTGTAGGAGGATTTCAGCCCTAACTTTATATTAAAGTGGCCATTAATGCATTCTCTTCCACTGACTGTTTGAGACCAGGGAGTAACAAGTTGCCAAGCAGCAGGAAGATGTGGCTGAAGCACTGATGGCCTAAGTGACTGCCCCAGCCATTTCCATTGCAAACATGTAAATGGGGCCCCATGAGACTCATACCAAGCCTATAGACTGAATGTCTTCAGCACTGAATTTGGGTCTGATGAACACCCAGTTTTCAGAAGACTGAGCATGAGTGAAAAGCACCAACAATATCACCCTCAGAAGAACAGAAAAAACACAGTTTTAGCCATTGCCCAGGACTCTGGGATCAGTAAGACATGAATGAAATTAAATATCTGGAGAATCCCAAAGGCAAGTCTAACCTGCAGGAAATCCTACTTTCCCTCATTCAGACATTCCTACCAATATGATTTGTAAGAACTGCTGCAAATACAGAGATCAGTGCATCTCTTACAATGACAAAGGCTCACTCACTCAGCATCTGAAGTTTCAGTCAGGCTCATTGTGAAAAACAGCAAATAGTGATTGAAGGTATCTTGCCTGTGGTGCCCGTGATTTCCTCCTGCTTAGCTAAACTGCTCTACAGGAGTACCCTAACAGCTGAGGTTTGACAGCTTTCCAGCTGAGAAACAGTAAGTACCTAGAAATCATGCTTCACATCAGGGCAGCTCTTTCCAAAATGACTGTTTGTGTACATCGTTTTTTAAGTTGGTCACTAGTCCAATAGATATTTTAAGCCAAATTCTTACCAAGTGAGTAAAAGCAGTAAGTCATGTACAGAGATAAAATCCTAAAGTAGCTCCACAGGTATTTTGATGCTTTGCAGTTGTGCATTCTATAAGGCCAAAGTAACCCTGTGTATAACCCCCAGGTAAACCTGTTTCCATTATAACACTTCAGACCTGCTTATATTATGTATTATGTATTGGCAATATTTAGCTACTGCAGGAGCAATAAATCTTATCATAATCTTCCACATAATCAGTGTCACACTTCTCATGCCTCACTGAATCTTGTCTCTACAACTCTGCCACACCCTGACTGATGAACCGTGTATACCACAGTATGTTTTCTCATGTTCAGCCAGTGTATAAGTAAATACAAATAATGTATAATGTATATGGCTGTTTGGGGCATGCATTTGCTTAAAATTATTGGCCTTTTAACAGTGAAATGATAGCACTCTAGACACATGCAGAAGAATTTCTCACCTCTTTTGATGTTGTATTGCTTCAGTCTGACTGCCTGCAATGTAAACAAGATTTACAGTCAGAAAAGATTTATTTATAAAATGTGTAGGTTTAGGAGCCACAGAATGAGTGAAACAAAGCTAAATTGGCAAACTCTTACATTTTCCCACATATATTGTAACTGCTTAGACTGAATTACAAAGCTGATTTCTTTTAGTACTTTTGGAAAAGAAGTTAAACTTCATTAATACCCTATAGAAGCATGGCACAACAGTGATGTGGCTGCTTTGATACACAGTATCTTCAATCTGTAGAAAGATATTTACTTGCCCTTGAAATCCTCACTCTGGCCTCTTTCCTGAAGTAGGTGTTTAAGCTGAGATCACTCCTTTTCTGATACATCTCTACAAACATGTCCTCCTCTCCAAACAACAATCCCACCCCATTTTGTAATGGGTGGCGGTCTGAAGGCTTAAGGCATACCCCCAAATCCCTGCTCTGCCTAATCTGAAGGAAGGCTTTAAAAGCAGTTTCATGTGTCCTGTGTGCTAACCAAGAGGCTCTGAGGTGACTTGCAGTGAAACTGGGAGGTTCCTCTTCACATAAATAATTCAGAAGTCCTGAAAAGCACAAATTACAGCCATCAACAAGAATGTAGGCCTACTAATTTATATACTTTGTATAATCTTGATAGATCCTTAGACCAGAAAACTTACACCCTTGTCACTAGAACAAATGTTTATACATGGACGGGTTTTTTGGAGTGGGGTTTTCTTTATGGCATCATACATTTGCATAGCTAGAATATAGGCAAAAATCAGGAGAAAGCAGTCCTCTGAAGTGGCCTTTGAATCTTTTTACTTATGACACCATTGTATATTATCCCAACAAAATAGGAATTTACAGATATTCAAACTTTCCAATTTCCTATCTCCATTGTGTAGGTAGACATTATTGAATATCTTTCCATTCATGGCTTCAACTAACATTCTGCATCAGATGTGGAGTGGTTACATGACTTCTTCATCTGGATATGATGAGGAGACAGCAGCACTGAGGCAGTGGGCAGAAATCAGTGGTTTAGTGTGATCTGTTGTAAGAAATGGGCTGTGCATGCCCTAAATATCAATGAACTGAATAAATGCATTTTCCATGTGGGGACATCTTTTTTGAATTAATACTACATTACTTAGTTCATCCTTGAGAACACCTTGAACAAAAAGAATCTGAACCAATGGATGCCAAATTAGTTAAACTGTTGCTTCTAGTGTATGAAATAGGCCTGTGAGACAGCCTGTTTGGTTTTACCATCTAGCTCAATTACACCCACCTCACCTGGCTTCATACGCCAACATAATGCCTTAACACAAAAATCTGTGACTGTCTGGAGCTGTCATTATTTAATGAATCATACAAACCAAAAAATGTGCATTGTGAAATGTGTTAAAACTGAATTATTAATCATCCTATTCATATTTATGTGATTAATAAACTGGAGGAGTACTGTCAGTGGTTAGCAACATATGATTCAGCAATTCTCAGTCTGCTAAAACAGCAATCCAGAAGTGCTGGGTAACATCAGGCACTGCTTAGCAGTGGTGCTCCACTCCACAACTCAGTGATTCCTAAAAGAATCCAGTATCTCTTACCAGGAGGTGCATGACTCGTCCTGCTCAGGGGTGTCTTGCCAGTTTGCTGCAGGAGGAGGGAAGGCCATGCCCCCAGTCCGCCCACAAATGTTTGTCTTCAGCACAAGCCAAGCAAAACCCAAAAGTGTCTTTGCTTGAGCAGGTCAGACCTCGTTCCTCGTTCCTCAGTCTCACTGTGACCATCTGAGAAGTGGCCTCTGGGCCAAAACTGATTGTACACAGACACCTGTGTTTACCAACAAGGGCACTTTGTTCATTTCAGGATTTGCTTGTATGTCTTCCTAATAACTCTCACTCTTCTACCTAGCTGATTCGTCCTACTGATTGAATGGCAGGAGAATTTAAAAATTTTGTTGAGGTTCTTGTTTCTTTGCTTCCTGATAAATATTTCTGGATATGGCTTGTAGCTCTTTTTGAGGCTGGGCTGTCTCAGACATGTAGCTGTACCTGATGATGGTATATTTCTCAGAGACTGGCCAAGAGCCTTCTCAGCAAGAGGTACAGTCCTGGCTTTGGGCATGATTGAGTCACTGCTTGAAAAAAATCTTACATTGACAAAACATGGCTGAAAAATCTAACTTTGAGTACAAGTTGTAATATATAATAAGAGCAATTAAAGCGTGTGAACAAAATTCAAGTGATATTTTATAACACCTTTTGTGAACTGAAGGTGTAAGAGCTGTGTAGATCACTTACTTATGAGAAAAACATGTAAATGCCACGTATCCACATGGGAGCCCCAACTTATGTCATAGTTCAGCTATACAGACTCAGTTAAGGATATGCATCACTTTCAAGATGTTGCCCAGGCCAAAAAGGTTTCTGTATCCATCCCTTGGGAACAACAGAAAGCAGCTTTGTTGAACATTAGCACCTTTGAGGATCTGCCAGCTGAACCACTTATAAAATGTCACTAAGCATTTTCCATCAGAATAGACTTGGTAAGTTGTTATTTTCAGTTAGCATTAAACGTTTTTTGTAGGGTCACTACAACTGACTGCTGGTTCAGCTCTCTGTACTGGTTTGTGGCTCTAAATCAAGAGCAGAGCAAGCAAATAATAGAACTTTGTATCCATCCTTCTCAGCAGTTAGAGGATCAGCCAAGGTTGGTTGAGTATTCCATATCTTACTAGCCTTGTTCACTAGAAAAGCTTGAAGAGTAACCCTTCAAGAGGTACTTGAAAGAGAACCTTTCAAGAAGCAGAGCCAGTGTCATTCAAGCAAAACTGTTTGAGGGAAAGGAGACAGGTACATGTCTCAATTTTTTTTGGAGGTAAACTAGTTACTCACAGTTTGGGTTTTTGGCCTAACTTTACAAACCAATGCTCAATTAAGCTAGAAATCTTCACTGTTCTGATGCATTGAAACAAGGATCAATGTACACCATGATAAATCTACAGATGTGATTCCACCATCTATTTTCACACAATTGGCCAGCGAGTTGGTTAAAGACACTGGTATCCATCCAAAACCCACCAAAACACGATGTTTTCAGTTTAGCCTGCCCTGCTGATTGCATGACCACATGAATGGCTGCAGGGAAGAGGGCTGGATTATGACTGCCAGTTCAGGCTAGTGGGGAATTGCAGTGCAGGGCTACAGTGCCCAAGATCTCGGTATTGCCCAGTGACAAGAGCTGGAGACCTCTGGTAGGCCAGCAAGCAGCAACATGATCAACACAGTACTCATTGCCCTGGTGAGAAATTTGTACTTTGGGGAGAAAAGTCAGCATGATATCACTTACAAGATGAAATTTTTTTGTTTTCTTAAGTCTTCTGGAGCAGTATCTGTGTCATACTGAACGTCTTTAGTCTGATTTCTTTCTTTTTTGGTACATGAAATTTAATTTTTGTGATTCATAAATTTTTAACCTTTACTTGATTTTTCCCCCTGTTCTCACTGTCCAGTATCATTGTATTTTTATTTGATACAATTTTCTTAAAGGTGTATTGGTTTTGCAGGGCCTGGTTTTTGGTAGCAGGTAGGCCACAAAGATGGCTCCTGTGGGAAGCTGCTGGAAGCTTGCACCATGTCCAGCAGAGCCAATCCTCGCTGGCTCTGAAGATGGACGTGTGGCTGGCCAAAGCCAGGCCCAACTGGGCCTCTCTAGGTTGGTAATGCCTCTGTGATGGCACGTTTAGGAAGGAAATCAGAACAAAGTCACTGGTGTTTCTGCTAGTCAGGGGAGAGGAGGAGGTGAGACCATGTGAGGGAAACAACATGGAGACACCAAGGTCAGTGAAGGAGGGGGAGGAGGTGCTCCAGGCACCGGAGCCGAGATTCCCCTGCAGGCCGTGGTGAGACCATGGTGAAGCAGCTGTGCCCTGCAGCCCATGGGGATCCATGGGGATGCAGAGATCCACCTGCAGCCCGTGGGGGAGGTGCCCATGATGGAGTGGGTGGATGTCTGGAGGAGGCTGTGATCCAGTGAGACACCTGGCAGAGAGAGGGGCCCTGCTTCCAGGCTGGAGCAGCCTGTCCTTGGAGGACTGCGCCCCGTGGAGAGAGAGACCCATGTCACAGCAGTTTTGGGAGGACTCTCTGCCTGGGAGGGGGGAGTTCATGTTACAGCAGGTGTGGTAGGGCTGCTACTCATGGGAAGTGGACCTACAGGAGAAGTTCACAGAAAACTGTCTCCCATGGGAGGGACCTCACAGCCTCACAGGGGGAGGACTCCTCTCCTGGAGCAGTGGAAGAAAATCTTGGTGATGAATTGACTAAACCCCCATGCCCTGTCTCCCTGCACTGTCGGTGGGAAGGAGGGAGGGGCTGGGGGAGAAAAGGTGTTTCAAGGGCTTATTTTACTTCTCATTATCCTCCTCTGATTCTGTTAATAATAAATTCACTTTGCAACCTGAAGTTGAGCCCGTTCTCCCCTTGAAGTGTTTTTTTCCTCCTGATCTTTAAGTGGGGAAGCCTTCATTAACTTTTCTTCCTCTCCTCTGCCCAGCTGTGGCAGGAAAGGGCGAGAGAGCGACTCTTGTGGGTGCCTGGTGTTGTGCCAGTGTTATCCATGACAAAATGATAATACAAAAAGTTTTGATTTTACAGGGCCTTCATTTCCAGGAGGTTTTTTGGTTTTTTTGTTTTTTTGTCTTTTTTTTTTTTTTTAAAGAAGGCATTTACAACTATGTGTTTTATTTCATCCCTTGTGCACTGTTGCCAGTGATAGCAAGAATGGAGCCTCATTTACATTACTATTAAATCACAGTCAAATTAACTTTCTACCTTTCAAATTGCCAAATAACTTGCACACCTGCAATAGAGAGACTTCGGTTCTTGTGTTGAATCTTGCAGTTGAAGTGGGACAACTCATTTTTCCAGTAGTACTGCAGATAGCACAGATGAAAATATTTTTAAAGTTCATATAGCAAAAACTTGAATATTAGAAATGGCATATTTCATCAGAAGCACATGTATTAAGGAAGGAGATGATTTTTTTAATAATATTCTTCAGAATTAATTCTTGCGGAGGGATTTGTTTACTTGATAAGCTCAATGGATGGGCATGTTCAGAACCCTTGAAACTTCCCTTAGCTCTGATCAAATTTTAAAAGGTTTGTTTGGCTTATTATCCTTTATCTACAGCTGACTAATGAATGTGCATGTTTTCTTCCTAGATCTTCTTTTATAGCCTTTCTCCTAGGTGATGTGGGTGATGTTCTCTTGCATCTGCTGTACATTTGCTTCTCTCCTTGTCTTGCAGCTGCATGTGTCTTCTTCTACAGCAGCACAGAAATGAGAACTGGTGTGTTGACTTTAAGATTTGCTTCTTCACTAATATTGGGATTTTTCCCCCCTTCTTTCAGGCATCTCTGCACTATGGTTCATGCTACCATAAACGCCTGATAAATGACAACAATATATTGTTGGCATTTTCTTCAAGGGATGAGGAAAAACCTCAGACCCTTTCCCTATATGTTATTGAAAAGGTTTGTGGACAACTGATGTTCTTTTCATGATAATTCAGCACTGGATCTGAGATTACATATTCTGTTTTGAATACATTAGTTCAAATGTATTTTTAATTGTTTTAAAAAATAGGTTGGTAGTAAGTGGAAAGAAAATAATAAAGTCTTTGTAATGCATTTGAAGATGAAGCCACATTAAGAGAGCATAAAATTGCATATGGGATACTTTGCTTATATCTTTGGTATGCACCAACTCCTACTCATCACACTTGTAACTTTGAGATCTGGCCCTTTACAAAATGTGCCACACAGCTGTGATGTATAGATGTGCACACATCAAATGCCTTACACATTCCTTTAGTACTAAATTGTGCTAAAATTAACCATAACTCTGACATTGGTGAAAACATCTTATAGACCTGTCAAAAGTTGTGCTATTTGTAGTCTATGGTGCCATAGGCTCTCTCATAGGTCAACAAGGGAGGTAAACATAATAACTCACTTGTCACGTTTCAAGTGTTTTGATATGTTGGCTTATTCATTTAGAAGTGTCACTTCAAGATTATGGCAGCTGTGGAATAATTTGGTGCACGTGCAGTATGCATCTGCCAGCACGGGCATGCTGGTCAGGATCCCCATCTCTTGCTATTGTGTAACCAGCTATGTGAGCTGAAATCTGCACCATTGGTAGGTCTTTAGCCTGATCTGATTAAAACCTGAGATTTTTATCCTTCAGTTTTGAAGAATTTCATAGTAGAAGTGTTCTCCTGTCACATTCTAGGGAAAAGTAATTTTCATTGAATCTATTACCTAATTTCATTAACCAGGGCTAGTTAAAACTTAATTATAGTTATTGACCCCAGATGTATGAAGAAATGGGTCCCAGTGATTGGCTGGATCACTAACAGAAATCACTCACACTTAAAACTGTTCTGAATTTGACTTGAAGTTACACTGTAAATTGCTCTCTAAAATGTAACTGTTAGTGGGTTTTTCTTGTTCTGACTTATAAAACTTGATTGATGAATATAAATATTCACAGGTTTCACCACACTCAACACAGGCAACCCTTTGCTGGATAGTCTTTTGATGCTACTGTAATAAACAGAATCATTAATGAAGACAAATATCAGCATCTGTGCTCAGTCCTTGTCTCCAAAACGCTGACAGAAGACTGATGTGCTCTTTTTCTGGCTGCTTTATCTATAGCAGATGCAGGTAACTGAAATCAGTTTTGAGAAGCATTTCAAAGTATTTGTGTCATGACCCTTAATGTATATAATCTGATTAAAAAAAAAACTCAAAAAAACAGCCTCTCAGCTATCATCACTTCCCTCAAGAAAGCATGCAGCTTGCATTTCCATGTGCAAGCGGCTATTTTGCTGTAGAATTAGCCACCCAGGGCTAAATGTGCATATTGCTGTGCATGGCTAGAGTTTGTTTGACACTTTTTGAAGTGTTGGTATCTGTCTGTCTGCTGTAGAAGAATTGTTCTAGGGTGTTAGTCTTCTTATAGGGTGAAGAAGTGACCTTTCCAACATTTTAATGTATCTCTCTCCTTTTACACTGCTTGGTTGATAAGGGAAGTATCTTTCTGCTTTGCACTCGGTTTTATCTTTCAAGTTTTTTGAGACTTTTTTTTTCTGCCCTACTCTTTGCAAGGAAGTAAGAAGTGTGACAGAAAGGTGTGATTTTTAATTTACACCAGAGTTCTCAACAAATAATGACTTTTCACACCCTGTTCTTGTTGCTTAGCCTGGGGGAGGAGTTGTATGGCTACTGTTGTCATATCAAATTAAACCTGCTCATGTAATTCAGAAAGGCATTCCTCTTAAACTTAACCCTTCTGCTGAAATCGACAGGCATAAGAGTGTAGGCTGAAGTGTGTGTCTTTTGGAGGGTCTCTGCTGCTGAAGGATGAAAATGGAAATTTTTTTATTCAAGGAGTTTTTTTCTTTGTTTTTCTTTTCCTTTTCTTTTGAGCACAGATGCTGATGAGGTTTGTGAGGATGAATCCTTATGTTAGCCTGGAGTTTGCTGCAGGCTCGAGGTATGGAAGGAAATGTTTGACCATCGATGCCAGACACTCATATACTGGTCTGAAAAATGGACTCCAGTAGTGTTGTTTTGCTGTGGATTGCAAGCGTGGTCATGGAGCACTTGGTGCTCCTTTAGGTAGCAGAGCTAAAACACATTAATTAGAAAATTCCCCTCAGAGAGAGTTTTCTGGTGATAAGAAGTTTTCAGTGTGGAACAAGCTGTGCTTTTATAAGAATCTTCCTCTGGGGAGGTTGCTGGTGGTTTTGGGGTGTGTCACACCCCCTCGTCATCCAAGTGCAGGGGGCACACGGTATGTGAAGGGTTCATCCAGAGGGTGGATGCACCCGTCCCGGCAGCCCCAGAGACTCTGCCTTCCCAAGGTGCCCACTGCATCCCACCAAGTACCAGCTCTCTTGGCTCATAAGAGAAATGAACCAGCAAATAACAGCAGGAGCGGTCTCCTCCCTTTCACCTTTCTTGTCCCTAGCTGTTGGTAATTCAGGGTTAAGTGTGTGCTGGGTACCTGCCCTGCGAGGCGGTGCAGAGAGGGTTAAGGTGCTTGATTGACTGTAAGCATGGATGTGACAGACTCTTATCTAATGGTGCGGTGATTTGTTTTTTTTTTTTTTTTTTCCTTCTGTAAAATGTCAGCCATTTCCTGATGAGCCTGATGGTGGTGGTGAATTTCACACCTTTTTTCTTCTCTGTGTGGAAACCTGGGTGTTAATGGTACCGGAGCAGGTCTTGTTTTATAAGGAATGAGGCTGCCTCAGAAGAGAGGGAAGTCAGGGACGAGAGAGGAGGTGAGGAAAGGGATCTAAGAAAACTGCCATTTACAACAGGCATTAGCTGGATTATTTTGCACTATTTTTATTCAGAGCATGTAGATATATTATTTGCTAAGTGCATTTTTTGCTATGAAATGTTGGAGTTTGGCTTAGAGCTCAGCACAAAAATAATCCCCTATTTTCATTTCAGGGGGAAATTCAACATTGAAACAACTGAAGATGGAAAGTTGGTCAGTTGAACAAGTCTGCAACTGGTTGAAACAGAGAAATTTAGGAGAACTAGTTCCTAAGTTCCGTGGTAAGGCATTTTAATTGTTTGGGGGGGTGGTGCTGTTTGTTTAGTATATCTTGCTATGCATTTTATTGGCACTGCCTACCTTGTTTTGGTTTGGAGCATGTGTGTATATGCTAACCTCAGACTTTTATAGAAATTTATTAGGATGAGAACTGACATAGATCTGATAAATCAACATAAGTGCACAGATTTGTTACAAAGTCTGAGAAATCCTGGGGGACGAGATTAAGCCTGTATATAAATAGACACACCTCAAATCAGAGCTGGCAGTTTAAAAGTCCTGACAGGGCCTATTTTGTGTTGTAGAAATCTTTTAAAATAATGCAAACGTAGTGTGTAAATGTTTTATGTCTTAGTATATTAACATTCTACAGAAGAGTGCACAAGAAACTAATGTGAAGAGCCTATTTCTTGTGTACTCTGTTAAAAAGCTTTATTTCCTTCATCAGCAAGTAACAGTCTCCTGTGATTCAAGCAAGGCCTGATTTAAAGCATTAAAATTGTCACCTCTGCTTCTGTGTGTTTCAGACTTGGCTCTATGTCAGAGGAAGATATCTGGCCAGTGATTAGGACTCCTGGCACTGCTTGGGAAAGGATGGTGGCAGCTGAAGATGACTGTCAGCAGTACAAAGCATCCTTCCCTTTGACCCATCTTCCATCCCCATATTTTTAGGCGCATAGAATGTAACTATAACTATAAAGCTATTTTACAGTAATTTTTTTATCCCCTTCAATCTGCAGAAGAAGAAATAAGTGGAGCAGCTCTTCTGGCTCTTAATGATCGTATGGTGCAGCAGCTGGTGAAGAAGATTGGGCACCAGGCAGTGCTGATGGACCTGATTAAAAAATACCAGCAACAGAAGAGTGGGCTGGAATCCCTTACATACTGTTGTGAAACAGCTTCTCAAAAATTTCCAGAAGTAATCAGAGGGTGAGTTTGTTCATGGCACAGCACATATCAGTCTGGGTATAGCTGTGTTCTTTTCATGGCATTTTAAAACTGGAATTTACTAGCTCTTCATCTGTACCCGTTTTTTTATATTTTAAGTATCTATAACAAATGTGAAATGTAAAATTAGGTTCTTAGCTTGTGGTTTTAAACAGGACATCAACATTCCTGAACCATGCCATTAATTAATTTAAACTTCCTTCATAGCCAGTTTTCATTTGAATGAAGCACTGTCAAACTTTCATTATAGCTAAGATTTTCTCTGTTTAATATATTGAGCTTTTGAAGAACTTACTTTTAAATGCTTGCAAGTCTTGGAGTAAAATAATGATTTAGCCAGAGATAGTATTTGTGTCACAGGTGTGTTGAAAGTCAGTTTATCAAAGGAAACTCTGGATTTGGTCCAGATGTAAGCATTTAATAATCCCACACTGGGATTGTTGAAATTTATTGTGAAACTAGATAGATTTTTAGAAAACAGATTCCACGGAGATTGTCCTCAGTTATTATGTTCTGGCTCTTGGTTGAGCAGGCTTTCTTTGTTTGTTTGGAGTTTCTTAGGGAGAGAGGAGGGGGCAAAGTTTGTGGGGTGTTTTCCTTGGGGGTATTTGGATGAGGGGTTTGTTGATTCTTCTGTCCTTTACCTCCATTCTGATCTATTATAAGTCTTGCAGGGTTATGTTTTTTCTGAATGCCTTGGCTGAGGAGAGAAATCCTGACCTCCAAGTGGTCCCTTTTAAACCTCAGAATCCTGGCTGTAGAGAGCAGCTTGCCATGGATCCAAAATGCATTTTTTTTCAAAGGACAGGACTCGAGCACTAAGGCTGCATTAGTCACAGTAGGATTAATCCCAGAGGATTAGAACTGCAGAGCATTAGCCTTCATCCAAAAGGAGTCCAGGTTGTGCACTCTGAGGTGATTAGCAGCCCAAACAAAAGTGTGATAAACAGTGATAACTGAGTTACTTCCAAACAACTTGAGCTCATGAGCAGAAGTAAACTGCACAGGGAGATACATCCTCTTGTCCTCGTGGAAGCACTTGAGAAACTCCTGAGGTAAATGCTCCTGCACCATTGGAGAGAAAGGGATTGCAGGAGGAAGACAAAGTTACTGCATGTAAGATTTATGACAGGCCTGAAGTATGAAATCACAGCCAGTCTCAGTTCTCTGCACCAAGGGCCTGCCTATTTGATTTATAGGAAGCTCCTTCTTTAGGGGTAGAGGTGTCTGCTGTGAAGAAGAGTACTGTGTACATTGTACTTCACCCAAAGTGTGGTGGGTATACCATGATTTCAGCAGGGGGTTCAGAAGAAAACCTGTTGTTATGTTTAAGGCAGTTAAAATGTTGCTTTGGACATTTAGCTTTCATCCTTGACTTTGTCAGGAGTGTTAGGATAGACTGTGTCTCAGATATGACTTTCCCATGTGCTTCTCAGCTCTTGCAGGTCAGGCTATGCTGTCCCATAAAGACCACGCAGTTGCAGTGGCATGAGTGCAACAGTTCTGCTGTGAAGTTCTGCAGACTCCAAAAAAACATTAAATTCTTAAAATATCAAATGTTAATGAATATAATTTACATTAAAATCTTTCCCTACCTGGTCTCCTTCCTGGAAAATAAGCTGCTGGTATCCTTCTATTTACAGGGTAGTTGAGTAACTAAGCTGCTGTTCCTGAAATATTTTTTGTGTCAGCAAGAAAGACAGAATAAAATTCAAACAAGAGGTATTCAGTCATGTATTTTAGGATAAGTAAAACATCAATATATTCTGTGCATTTTGGGGTATAAAATTATGGAAAAGCACGTATAGTGAAAAGAGTATTTTGTTACAAAACTAAAAGTTCTATCTTTATATGCAGATACCTGTGACTCCCTTTTCTCAACACTGCAGTGCTTTTCTTAGTGATGTAGTTCAAAATTATTTTTCGTTTTTTTATGTCTGTTTGGTACATCTTGAACAAAATCCTGTAAGAATAATTTCTTTTGATCTAGTTCAAGAACTCATGACTTAAGTGTATGAGACACTGTTTTGAACAAATGTAAAATTCATAGTTCTGATAGTTCACGGTATATGTGAACTCACATTTCCTCCATTGCTCCGTGATGTTAGGCTGAATTGCAGTGAGTAGAGAAACCATGATAAGGTTTGCAGTTAGTAGCATCCACAGCTGGATGTGTGGTCAGCCTGTGGTGCCAGAGAACAGCAGTGAAATCTGAGTTTGCATGTTCCGAGCTCCTATCATGCAGTGCTTGAGCCCAGGTGAAAACCAACCATCTTTTCTGTTTTGCAGAATTATTTCTCAGTCAGGCCAGTTCTCAGAACTTGCTCGCCCTGCCGGGACCAGTGACAGGGTGGAGAGGGCATTGCTCAGGACAGGCAAGAAAGGATCATCATCACAGTCTCTTTCTGGGTCAGCTGAAGTCACTGTGGAAGTCACATTTCCAAGAGCTGTCAGCAGTATTTCTCTGTTGTATTTGTCATATAAACCCCAGTGCTTTTTGGTGCACTCCTGGCTGCCACCTCTTTATCCTGGTGTCCTTGGCTCATCCTGTGACTGTGTGTGAATTGTGCTGACCTCTCCTCCCTGTCAGAAACAAAGTCCATGGTTAGACATGGAATTTGGAGTGCAATAGGCGAACGCTTTCTGTGTGGAAGTAATAGATTTGTGAAAGGACACCGAACGTGGCTTATATCTCCAGCAGTTTGGATTAGGACACAGAAGTAGCATCTTGTGTCTGTCACTGGTTCAGTGGAAGTGTTCTCAGTCACACAGCAGAATCTGTGCTTATGTACCTCACTCATAGACATTGCCAGGTAAATATTAAGCTGCCTTCCACTTTCACAATCAATTGTTTCTAAGAGCCACACAGAGAATATACTAAGGGGTTTTTTTTTGTTGTTTCATTTAACTGCATGGTGGATATATATTGTTTCATGGAAAGGGAGAACTCCCTTTATAAATATGGCAAACTTTAATGTAATTTCCTATAGAAACCTTTTGTGTATTGAGTGCAACTGAGGCTGAAACAGTTTCTAGAGCATCTTTAGAGTTCAGATGTTCTGAAGAGAGTGGGCTAGGGGAAAAAAAACCCAGTGTTTTATGATTGCCACGAATTCTTGGCAACATAACAGTATCTCCTGTCTTAGCTCTGCCTTTCCCCCAGCTAAGGTTAAAACTGCTGATGTTGGCTTCCACCAATGCATTTACCAAAACAACAAATAACAGGAATATGAGGGAGAAAAGTGGACACAAAAGGAAATGGAAAGTAGTGGACTGGTTCATAGCAAAGTTGGTATCTAGACTTTTTGTTGCTAGTGATGAGCTACAGCTGGAGCAAACGGCCAGGAACAGTGGACTGTAAGATCAGGAGGCATTTGGAGATCTAGAGTGGCTAGAGTAATCCAAAGCTGACTTGAAGCTTTTGACTTAACCTCCAGAGAAAACAACTTTTCAAGATTCTAATTAATAAGAAATGTATTGAAATGCTGTGTAATTAGCTCTTTCAGCCCACCCCTTACATGTCATAATGGTTAGTTTTTCCCAGAAATCAGGAGATGCCAGGTTATTAAGATGGATGTTACTCTGCAACTCTGAGAAGGCTAATTTTCTTGGGATTTGTAACTGTGTAGTAATTAGAATATAAGTAGGCAGAACTTTGTGCATTTTTCCTTTTGTCATAGTTTGATAATTGAATTGAGAAATTGATTAAGAGGCATGAGCATATAAAATCACGACATATTTGATATGTTGATTTTTCTTATTTTCTATTTCTGCCACTGGTATTTTAGAACCCTTAACGTCCTCTTTTCTATAAGCTGAGAAAGACCTGAGCACCTAAGCACAAGACCTGAGAGTGATTTTTGTTCTTTTTTCCTTTCAGGGCTACTGACAGGCAGATGTTAAATTCTTTTGGTCCTGTGGAGCAGAAGAAATATCTGTGTTCAGCTGAAAATGAAAAAGGACTAATTGATCATAGAGTGCTAAAGCAAAAGTGAGTTTATAATATATTCATTAAATTTTCCTTACCTTTTGACAATTACATAAACACTCTGTCTTGCTTCATTTATACTTTACAAAAAGTGGTCTTAATTACTGGAGGTCAGGTTCAGGTGTATCCAGGTGAATTTAGTAAACAACAAGAAGAGAAATTTGACCGAATGAAATAGCCTGATGTTGTGATTCCACCCTCAGTTCTTGCTCACTGTTTCATGCAGAGAGCAAGATACAGGTTTGTCTTTATTTATCTGATTTTTTAAAATTGTATTTTACAGATGTGTTTTCAACAGCAATCTGACAAATTAGTCATTACAGAGTGGAATATGGCTATTCAATATATTGTGTGCCTGAGGCATCTTAAATATAGCACTTGGGAAGGTAGGCATGCTGATTCCATTTGCACACTTATTTTCCTTGGTTATCAAAATAACTTGGTTATCAAAATGCCTGCCTAGAAACTGGAGGCAAGACAATGTGATGGTTTTTTTTCCTTTTTTTTTCTTTTTTTTTTTTCTCCTATCCATGATTTTCTTTGGGATGGGCAGTCAGTTTTGAAAGAGAGCCCTGTTCCTTTTTCAAGGAAATTAATTTTGTGTTTCCAAAGCTTTGTCTGCTTATCATTTTCCCCCTTTATTTCCACCTACTACAACTTCTTCCTCTGCTTTTCTGCCCCGTAGATATTATTTGATGCTTTTACATGTCCTGGTACTTCTGTTTTTAAAAGAACATCCCAAAAACGCCAAAGGTTCTGTCAGCATTGTTATCAAAGAAACAAACTCAAATCAAAGTTGAACCCTTGGAATAAACCACTAATATGATCCTGCAACATTTAGCCTTTGCTTCTAAAGGATGCTTATTTTACTTAATTTGTCTTGCGCTGTATAAAGAGTTTTAAATGGGTTGTGTGAATCAGAGTAACCATCATACAATGTACAGTTTAAATTATTGTTATTTGGCAAGGATTATACTTATAGACTCTCTCTTCATTCATTTAATCCAATCTGAAAAAGAAAAACTTAAAATTTTTGGTTGATTTTTTTGGTTTGGTTTGGTTTTGGGTTTTTCTGTTTGTTTTTGTGTTTGTTTGTTCGTTTTAATTCGTCTGTGATGTTGGGTTTTTGTGGTTTGTTTTTGGCTTTGGTTTTGTTTTCCCAGAAGATTCATGGAGCCACAGCTTCAATAACTGTATGATTTTGCTGGAAGTGAATTAGTGGATGCTTTTATGGATTATTAATGCTGGTGAATTAGCTCCAAGTTTCTCTCTGTTTCCTGTGTAGATAGTCTTAACAACGGTGTTAAATACACTCTTCTATATTACTAAATATTACCAAAATATCAAAGAAAATTGTTTAAACACAAAAATAAAGACTAAGTGGATGAAGCAATTGTATAATTTGTTTTCTTGTATTGAAATTGGGCATACATAAAACCAGATGAGGTTTGCAACCTACTCCAATGGAATAATGCTTTGCTAGCAATGACAGAAGTAAAACCAGCCCATCTTTTTGTTAATCTCCCAAGAAGATTAATCTTGAAGCAGTGCCTGTCTGCGAAGACAATAAGATAGACATAGAGGACAATTCAATAAATGCATTTCCCATATTCCTGCTTTTCTGTACTGGAGTACTAGCAGTTTTATGGCTCCTGACAGCCTGGGGTTTATCTTGTTGCTAAGACAGAGGCTTTTATTATTTGTAAATACCTGATACTGCTGTGGAAAACCGGCCTTTTATTGGTTGGTTTATATGTTCTGTCTGCCTTTCCTCAACATATTTGCTTAGCAAAATGACGTCCCTAATGTATCCCTTTTCCACTGTTTCCTCTATGATGGTCCAGCTGTTTTTCCTCAAGAGTAATGTCCTGGTACATGTTTATTTGTACATTTAATTCTTCTATAAAAACATGTTCTGTAGCTCTTGTGCTGTGTAACAGGTTTCCTGTCTGAATGCCTTGGAGTAATTTGCTCAGAGCACAAGCAAGATAACAGATCTTCCAGCCAGCCTCAACAGGTTTGAAATTCCCTATTTGCTGTGAGTTTGGAAGATGTGGTCAGTGCTCAGCTAAACCTGGGCCTGCTAAGTATACCAACAAAGCTATTGCCAACATTGATAGAATGTTGCTGCCGGTGCTTGCATAAATTTGAGCTGATAGCAAGGAAAACAAAATGGAATATTTACCTTTACCTTTGCCCTTATGAATTTGGCATCCATCTCTGAGACGGCCATGCTGGCCTGCATGGGTCATTCATTTCCTCAGTGGAGGAAATGTCTTTAACTAGGCGAGTCCCACATCTTTTTTGGTCAGGCAACTGCCCTGACTGCTGGGTAGCTGCATCTGAAGTGTCTTTAATTATGATATGTTATTCTGCTAATGATCTGCTAATGATCGGCTCCTTCCTTTGCTTCCCCTATAACCTATACATCAGTATTGTTCATCTGTTTGATGTGTTTTGTCAGAAACTTAAGCTTGTGCTTTAAAAAAACAAGGAAATAAAATTTTAAAAGAGAAAAAGAGCAGCTAGCCTGAAAAATTGTCACCTAGTCAATTACTTCAAATTATTTTGCTCCATTTACATAAGAGGGCAAATATTACTTTTATATAACATACATATACACACTAATGTAGCTGTAATTCTACAAAAAACTCAGCAGGACTGTGCTTTTTAATGTATAGCTTAAGAGTTTCTTAGTTTCTAAGCAAAGACCTTATTCTTGATATCATCAGAATTATTTCTGGTATATGTGATGATTTTTTTTCAGTTAGCTCATAAGGACATGAAAAGCAGATTGAAAAAAAACATGTTTTTTGACATGTCTTTGACAGTGGTCAACAGTAGGAGAGAAGTACTGCCTGTCTATTTAGTTCAGATGTCAGATGCTGTTTGATTATACCTTTGATATAACATACCAGAAAAACAATTTCATTTTTATGATTTCTGATAATTTCACTTCAATTGTTATTGCATCTTCATGAAACCTGTCTTATCTGTGAGTTTTGGTTTGGTTTGTTCAGGGCTTGGGGGAGATGTTTTAAATTTAGGTTTTTAATTTATGTAGATGCAGGAATTTCTGCCACATTTTTTCTAAGTCAGCATTTCATGTCTCTGTTATTGCAGCAGGATACTTAAGGATACTAACCTAAAAGATCTAGAAGACTCTTAATAATACATATTGTCTGTTCTTGTTGCCTCGATGTTTTGAAAGTCAAGACAACAGGACTCATGGTTTTGGAGCACCTCAGGTCATCAGAGCTGAATTTATTGACATGGTGCTGTGAGTCTTACTCAGGAGTTTGGAGGAAAAAGAAATAAATTGTTATGTCTTTTCTCTTCCACACCAGAAATGAGCAAGTCTTACAAATGACTTGCAGAAGGCACTTAATTGCATTGCCTTATTAAGGTCTAGCAAGGTCATAACAACAACACAACAAAAATCCCAAAAACCCATACAATTCTTAGGATACAGTATAAGATACCTTACAGGGGTGAATATGAATAAGCCCTGTTTCTTTTAAATTGCCTGATTTAACTGGCAATTTTGTCAGTCAGATTTCCCTAAGGAGCACTTTTTCTTCCCCTTTTTGGTAACCCACAGCTGCTGCCCTCGCATGAGGTGAAAGCACAAAGCCTTCCATTCTGTGATGTAGCTACTCAGACTGTCAAAAAGTCTGGACTCCTTCTAGAAGAAGGTTGTGTCTGCATCTCACAAACTTTTTTGGAAGCAGATTAATATTGTCTGTAACTTTGTGGCCATACTGAACATGATGGTTTCTACAGAAAGGGTACTGCGGGGGAAGCTGAAGTGGGAGCTGCTCTGGGGAATGGGCAGCTTTGGCACATCTCACAGCTCCCACATCCCAGCCTTGCTGAAGTTAACACTGCTGTGGGTAACTTCTTTTTCAGTCTAAAGGATACCTACCCTTATGTTTTGTGGGAATTAAAAAATATTTTCATCATATATGCATCATCAAGCACTAGGTAGACTGCAAATCCCAGGCTTGAGGGAATAACTGGGAAAGCTTGTAGTCGTGCTCAAAAGTTGGAAATGACAATGAAGCACTAAAAGAGAATGGCATGAGGATCTTCCAGGCACAGATATCAGAATTGTGAATAGAAAAACAGAGCCCTTTTTTATGTGACTATTGAGAGGAAGAAAAGTTTTTTTTGATATTTCATCTTCTCTCATAATTTCTTCCTTTTGATGGAAATAGCCTTTACAATCTTAAATGTTGTCATAAAATGGAAAGCATATTATACATGTGTTAGGGAAATAGAATGTTTTTTTACAGCTGGAGACTTTTCCTTTCTTTCTCATCTGCAAGTTCTTTGTTCCCACTCTGTTTTTTCCTTGGATTTGTTGACATGAGCTTTCTTCCAGACTACAAACCTTCAGACCAGAGTATCTTGCTGATGTGTGATATAGACATGTGAAAGGTTAGACGTTCATTTGTGAATAATGGGAATCTGTTGAGACTTCACCCATGTGTTCAGTTTTATGTGGATATACCAAAAAGGGGAACAACCCATTGATGTCAGCAAATTTCTTCTTAACTGCCACATCCTCTGGCTAAATGGGATCTGAGCTGATACAAGATACAGCAGTGGGTGCCTGACTCATGGACTTTGGCAGACAATAAGAAAAGCTTGTGCCACACGGTCCATTTATGTTTGTGCTCAGTTGGCCTTTAAATAACATTTTCCCCTAAATGAACTAAATAGATGCAGGAAACTGATCCTTCTTACCAGTATGCTCAAGAAGCTTAAAAACAACAAAGTCTTATTATGATCTAGTATTTGATCTTGTTTCTAGGTCTCTATGGCACTTCACACAGCTATCTTGATTGAGTTGTCTGTATTGATACCAAGATTATTTTTACTGACTTGTTGCAGCTAATGCAGGTAGCTCTATGTGTCTGTGTGATGTTGCATGGAAATTAACTTGGTGGGGTGATGCTGTGTTTACTCTCCACTTTTTTTTCTCTCCAGTGTGATCTAAAACCATCACTGAATGGTCTGGGTGACACTGCAAATGCGTAACTCTTTGTCTTTTTGGTAGTAAAAAGTTTTTGGTATTCCCTGGGATTAGGGATGCCAGGAGTTGTATAATTCAAATAGATGGGTCTTTGAGGGCTCTTTGTGAGGTTTTTTGGTGTTTGTTTTTTTGTTTGGTTGGCTGGTTTGCTGCGAGGTATTTTTCCATCTGAAGGAGACAAATGGCTCCTCCCAAAATAACACTGTTTTATAGCTTCATGTCTCAGTAAACATGCTGTGCATGAGCAGAGTAAGGTTACAATGGAGACAAAGAAGAAAATAGCTGTGTGAGACAGGACTGTGACTGAGCACATTAAAGTGGCAATCTACAAAAGCTGAGTGGTAAAAGCTCTGTGAATAGAGCCTCCTAGCTGAGGAGGTGCTTCTTAGGATGCAGTTTCTTACTGCAGCTAAGCAAAGAGAGACCAACTTGCTTCATCTGAATTGGTATTTATTTCACCTCATGAAAAGTCATTTTGGGGACTTAAACTGTGAGAAAACTAAATGAAAAGAATAATTAAGAACTTTGTCACTGTAGCTCCTTGTAACTTGCGGCAGGATTCCTAGTACCAGTAAGAAAAGGGTGTAAGTAAGTCAGACATGTGACAGCGGAGAAAGAGGGACACTGAAATTTTGCCTTAGCTAGCCATTGGATTTATTTTGCTGTAGAATTAAGAGTCTTAAGATCTGAGAGACAAGAAAAGATGTAACTTGAGATTTTGAGATTTTTTTGAGATTT
Organism: Urocynchramus pylzowi; assembly: GCA_013397555.1. Lineage (NCBI taxonomy): Eukaryota > Metazoa > Chordata > Aves > Passeriformes > Fringillidae > Urocynchramus > Urocynchramus pylzowi. The sequence continues at coordinate 101,919 of VZRH01001320.1, read as the reverse complement.
TTTTTTTTGCAGTTTCAAGATTTTGATCTAATTTCTGCCTCTGGTTAGCTAGAAGAGGTATGGCCAGAAACAGGCTACATATATTTGTACCTAAATCTCAAAATTGTACGTGCACTAAGATTCATGTGTAGAGCCCAAAACCTTCCTTGATTGTGGAGAACAGCATTACAGCAAAATGGAACTGTTCTTTTTGTTAAACGAGTTTGCATGTGAGCATTTCTGAGGATAAAGTTTATGTGGAGTTGTGTCTCTTTTCAAACAAGCTTGTATTTCATTGTGAAATATTACAGCATATGTTTAACATGACTTCCCAACAGTGATGAGTCCAGTTAAAACTAGTAAAATATTTAATCTCATGCACTGTGGAGACCAGAGGAATTTTTGGATCTTGTTTGGAGAGCAAGGAATTATTTTGTGTTAGGTAAGGTAAATGAAGATAAATGAAACTTGGAGTACTTTTGTTGCCATGGCAAGTGTGAGTGGACTGGTGGATGGGACAGTTGCCAAGATTCCCTGATTATTAGCCATCCCAACTGCAAGAAAATTTTATTTTCTCAGGTAACTGAATATAGTCCAGTGTCCCCAAATGGAACCTGCTATAAACCCCTCCACTTTTTGAAATGGCTTTTTGGCTTCAGTGGTCTTACCAACAAATGGAATTACAGTGCTGCTTAGATGAAAAGTACTGTAAATTTTAAACTTCTGTCCACTTTTGAGCTATTTTAAATGGTAGCATGTTGAAAACATCATGTAGGAATTTGCAGCCTGTGCACTACATCACTTCCATCAGGAAAGCTGGTGAAGGTAAAGGATGCAAACTTAAAGGCTGCAGAGTTGCTCACTGATGCTACATTGAACATCTGCACTTTGTTTCCATAGGAGGGATTTCAAAATCTTTATTTTGGGTTTTATTTTCCTATGTGTGTATTAATTTATCACCAAGAAAAGGACATGAACGTGTGTATGTGGATACATTGTCACTTCCTGCACAACTTTGTCTTCTTTTGAGGCTGCAAAGTACAAACAGATCTTCACTGCCCCTTGCATCTACTGTTAACCATCTGTGTCCTATGAAATCTGGTGAGCTTGAAAAGACAGAAGCCCTGACAATTTTGTGCCTGTTTTACATGGGGAAATGGTAGTGCTGTGAGTACTTCTACTGATGTTGCAGCATACAGTACTGAGGCTATATTTTTTTTTTCCTCAGCACTGCATTGCCATTCATGGTAAGGCTGGCATTGGTGCAGTTATATCAGGGATGTAGAGTTTTTGATAGCCCACAAGATATATTAAAAAATGCCAAGGTGGTGTGGCAGCACAACCAGGTCAGAAATGTTGATAGTTATATACTAATCTACTCAAGAAGGTATTGAGACTATAACTGGCTGTTGGGACCCACTTTTCCCTGTGTTCTTTCAGAATTAGGGTTTGGGCAGCCAGTGGTGATAACCTGCCTCAAGCTCACCCCAGCTGAGGTGTGACTTCTGTAGATAGCAGTCATGGTGTGCTTGTGACAGGAACTGCTGGGCTGTGTCTGCTTTGTTCTCAGACATGAGCTGATGATAACTGCCTTCATCCCTTCCTTGCCTTCCCCTGTGGGAGGACAGCCTTAAATAATGTCACATATAGTATTTAATTCAATTAAGCTGTTTGTCTTACTAGAGAGGAAACATATTATAAATGAAGACAGATAAAGGTGTTTTGCAAAAGCAGCAAGCCCTCACTGACCTCTGCTTTCAGTTAGGAAGCACCTCCTACTGTCTGCTGGTTATAACATTCCATATTTGACATCTGCTTTTTAACTCTGTATGTATTGATCGCTGCTTTTGTAGGTATTCTTTTTGCAGAAACAAAGACAGCAGGCCTTGAATTTCTATAGCAATAACTTTCCCTTGTGTTGCATTTTTCCATATATTTCACTTTCCCTCCTGCCTGCATTTCCATAGAAGAAAGATGTGATGGTAATGATACAATCTTTTCTTTTACAGAAAAAACCTGAAATCATTTTTTGTGAGACACAAGATGTTGCAGTGGACAAGTTCTTATGTTTTGCCAGACTTCCCTTATGATGTCAAGTGCACGTTAGCAGAAAAAAAATGCCCTGATCACAGTATGAGAATAAGAATTATTGAATTTTTACAAGCAGACATGACAAAATACTTGGAAGGATCACTGTAAGTAACACCATTAAATTTATTTGGGGGCATTACCTGTTTTCTGCAGACATAAATTTTCAAATGGGTGAAAAGCTATTCTCTAATAAATAAATAAAAGAGGCTAAGGGCCTGACACCTACTGAAACCAATAGAAAGATTTCATGCCAGCCTTTAAGCTGTTCCCTTTGTTATTTGGAGGGCAATTGATTGCCTGAGAAATAGTCAGAAATAATTTAATCTCGATCAGTATAGACTCCAGTGTTTAATACTATCTAGAAAACCAAGTATTTCTTTTCTGTCTCCATCTTGTTTGCACAGGTATCCGAACAGTCAGCAATATAACATTGTAGTCAATGCTTTGCTCCAGGCATACCCATTCCTTGATGAAGATGGGAATGGCTTTGTAAGTATTGTGGGCTTTTCCCACATAATCAATCACAAGAAAATAATCTAGTTCAGAGGAAATCAATATCAATTTCTTATAAGCTGGCTCTATTCAGAGCATGCACACTTGGCTGTGTTTGGCAAATCACATTTTTATTTCATTATGTCAATTAAAGATTAATGCAGGTATAGCTGTACCTCAAAGCTACCATGAGATCACGCAGACCTGTCTGTAGATGAAACCCCTGGTTGCTTGTTTGGTATATTTTCTTTCTGGGCTGATTTCTGCCCAGGGATAAAATTAAATCTGATTTTTTTTCTATTTTTTAAAACAAAGAAGCCAGCTCTTTAGAAAATTGTCTGTATGAGGACTACCATGTGATTGATGCTCTTGTGATGTATTATGTTTGTTTGTATGTTAGATATGAAACTACAACATGCAGTAATACTAGTGGTTTAAGGAATCTAGGTCTAATTAAAAAAAAAAAAAAATTTAAAACAAATTTTGGAATATCATTGGGGGAAATAGCAGAAAGCAGTGAAAGGAGATGATTTAAATTTGAACTACATTTTTTTCACTTGTGATCTAGAATATCTGTCTGTGGTCTCAGAGGACAGTTGTCACCTTTTCTCATCATTGCTTTGCCATGTGATACTTTTATACCATCTTGTAAAAGCTTGTGAGCCTCAATGGGGACTGTTAGCTTTAAACATATGTGAATATATATCTCACATGCCATTCTGTAGAAAGTAAAATAATTTTGGGAATAAAGAAAAGTTGAGGCTTAAGGTGTAACTATTCTAGTTCTCCCTTGAGCCCAAGCATTGCTGAAGGGAAGGGACTAAAGAAAACAAACATATCTTAAAAAGCAGAGAGGGAGCAAAAGGACCAGAGAGAAACAGCCTGTTCTCATTTTTAATCAGGATACCTCTCTGAATACCCCAATGGTGGTCCTTGGGCAGGGTCCTGAGTAATGCTGTGGCTTCATCTGGCTCCCTATGTGATGAGGAGCTGGAATGATATTCAGCTTGTTCCAAAGACAATTTTACAGCCTTTAACTTTTAAAAACTGTTTTTAAACAGAGATTCTTAAGCTAGGTTTTCAAAGGGCATTAATTGCAGAAGGACCATAGGCTGAAATGGTCCTTCTACTTATAACTATGTATATAGTGAAACTACTTATAACTCTGTTCTTCGGGAAATAGTCATTACTTGCCACAAGGATGGCAGAACTGGTGCTGGCAGAAGTTATGTGATGGGGCAGAGATTGCAGAGTGGTTGTTCTTTATCTTTTGATCTTTTCCCCCATTCTTACTAGAAAGCATTCTGGCAATAACTGCAATAAGCAAACAAGGAAGCTGGAATTAGCAGTTTGTAATATTGCTAGTCTACCATTTTCTGATTAGCCCTTCTGCGTTGCCTGTGTTGAGAGAGGAAAAACTTTACAAAAGGTGTATGCCTGCATTCTTAAGTTTGGAGTAGGGTGTGAGAATGAATCAGTATTTTTTATTTGGCCTACTGTTAGACATTCTGTTCTTCCTTCTTGATCATAAACGCTATAAATACATTTTTTTTCTTGATCTTGATCTGTGTGTTACAACAGTAACAGCTTAAAACAAACCCTACAATATATGCATAGCTACTTATCACAAGACTTGCAGTAAAATTGAATTCATATACCTTTAAGAAGTAAATGAACAGCAAAAAAAAAGACAACAAACAAACATTTTTTTCCTTGAAAGGATCTTCACCAATTTAAAAAAAGCAAAATTTTTGTAGATTTTTCTTTTAAAACTCCTCCAGCTATTAAGAGACTAAAATTGTTGCTTGCTGATCCTGATAATAGTATTAAAATGTAAGATGTAAAATATTGACTACTGAGATGTTTTGAATGCTTTAAAGTAGTTTATCTATAGTAATTAAACAGTTGTTGTTATTATTACAGTTTTTAAACTAGTATATTAAAAACATTTAAGAAATACGACCATCAATAAAATTCAGAGGAAAAGGGGACTGATAGGTAAATGTAGAAAAGGAAAACTAGCATAAGAGTAGCAATTCAGCTGGGCTGGCCTCTAAGAATAATGGTTTCCAGTAGTGGTAGTGCAATAAATTTATTGGGGACTATTTGGAATACCAACAAGTCTTTTTTCAATTCTTGGACTTCTAATTTCTTTTCGAAATTGTAGGAAAAATAACTTGTTGCATGCATTTTGAAAACCTAAAGGGCTGAGCACAGTTTGGGGCACCAAGTTTTGCATTCCTTCTGGTGTGCTGGAGTTCACTTCTGCTATTGATTATTGTCTTTCTGCCATGTAAAATGCTCTATACCACTGTACTGTTAATGACATTCATTTACTGCTTGCTATTTATTGCTGTGCCATGTCTCACTTCCTAGATTCATTTTAACTCTAAAGTTATGCTTAAAAGGAAAGCAGTTTCTCAGCCTTTGGGGCGGAGGAGCAGCCACAGCATTTGCTGGGCTCTGCTGAAGGCTGCAGTAGTTCTTAAAGAGATGCCCTGGGAAGGTCTGCCAGGGATGGGTGTGATTTTAACTTTAACTCACAAGTCTTGCACTTTAAAGCCCTTCAGCAGAAATGGATGCATGTTGGCTGCCAGAAGGGTGCAGCAGACATTGCTCTGGTTCCTCCCTGGCCAGTGTGCACGCCTGGGCAGCTGGCAGGGGCAGGCAGCTGGGCTTCCTGGATGAGGAAAGGGAAAACTCATCCCATGAGAGATCTTGGGATTCCAGAATTAGCATTTTCTTCTGGCCAAGAGCATAAAATCTGAATGTAAAGAACTTGATGTTATTGATGTGCCTGGATGGAGAAATCTTGAGCTGTAATGTCAGCACTTTTTTTGCAACATTTTTGCAGAAATTAAGTGAAATGAACAACTGGAAAAGGGAAAGATTTCTGGCAAACATAGAGGAACACAGAGGAACAACAACAAAAAACAAATATAAGAGCCCCTAAATTACCACCAGAATTTTCATTACAGGAAAAAAAAAATTACTTGCAAAACTTTGAACATTCCATTTTTTTGGGCCTTGTTTCCTAATACTTTTTTTTTGTTTCCCAAAATACTTATTTACACCTCCAAATTATTTTAAACAAATAATTTAAACAATGTGTGTTATGTAGAACTATAGTCTAATATTTTCAATCTCATACTGTTGCAATGAGAGGTCATTAAAAGTCTGTGGTTTATTAGTAGATTATTCACAATTCTGTTTTAAAAATTTTTCCATTTAATTTTGCAGTATGAAAAAAATATGCTTCTGTGCCATCAGTCCTTTTTCAAAGAATATCCAATTCAGTATAGTCAGGACAATGATTATGACCCTAAATTAATTAATTTACAAATAAAGTAATGAATAAGCCACTTATGTACTATGAATTTTAAAAGAATGCTATTTATGAGGTAAGTATAGAAGAAGGGATTAAGAATTATCTAAAATTCTAAATAATGATTTCGAAAAAAAATTCTACTTATAGTAAAACTCATTTAAGAAGTGGGGTACCTGGAATGAAATTAATTCCAAGATTAACTTTTGGTAAAAGTGCTTTAAAGTGACTACATAAGGAAATTTTACCATGGTATTTCCTTCTTCTTACAGAACAATGCTATCCTAAATTAACATATGACATTTAAAAAAAAATAAAAGTCTTAATTTAATCATGGAATAGTTTATTAGATTTGTGATGTGTATTGTAATCAGTACAGCATTTGTAAGTTACAGACAAATAGCTTATATAGAAAAAGTGAAGGTCACAAACACAGCAGTCAAAAGCAAATTGGCATGACATTGTTTCTTGACAACTTGCAAGATGTTCTATCTATCTGTGTTTGTCCATTTTACAAGGCTGAAGCCCAACCATTTGAAAAGAATAATTTCCCTTATTCCATTTCATTTCAGCCAACCTTTTGAAAATCATGTGGTTCCAAGAAAACATGACACGAGGAAGGGAGAGAGAGGGCACTCTGCTCCCCACCACTTGCCCTTTTGGGTAGGCTTTGCTCAAGCAGCTCCCTTGAGTTCGTGGCTGTAGAGTGGTGCCTGTGAAACCCAGGATGCTGGTGTTGACATGACTGATTTATGTAACTGCTGCACACAAAGTGATTATTTTCTAGTAAATTACTGATTTTAATCTGTGTGTAATCCTTTCCCTCCTATGTCAGATAGACACAGGCTAATCCTCCTACTCCTTTACCAGGAAGGTAAACCTTCCCATGGTGGCGTCTGGGAGAAGCTTGGGAGAGCAGGAAAATTATAAGAAAATAAAGTTGTTGGTTCAAAAATGGTAACAAAAGCATCCCTTTTAGAGCACACATCACCCACAAGGGAAACCACATAAATAAATGTATGTGCCTGCAGTCTCATTCTGGAAATAGGTATGTGAGAGGGGACTTGCCTAAGTTTATGACAATCCTATTATAGAAATAGATTTAATTAAAATTCTTAATTTATTGGGGGGACTGGAGAATGGAACAGCTGAAAGTTTTGAACTTTGTGGGATATTTAAAGCCTTGTATAGGTGTCAGCATATTCTTTCATGTGAAAGAATAAGCAAAAATATCTTCTAGCCAAATAAAGATTTTCAAAAGAAAGACACAGTGTGAAGCTCAAATACAGGGATGCTTAAATTGGCAGCTGCTAATATATTCTGGGATGATCGTGTTTTAAAATATTATAACATCTGTTAAACACTTCAAAGAAGCATTAAACTAAGGTTTTTGTTTGCTCTTCTTAGCAGCCTTAAAATAGCAAGCTAGGCATAAATTTTGTTAAGCATGTAATGAGGTATTTGTATCAAAATGCGTAAGGCCAGAACTATAAATGTATTAGGGACCTTAATGGTTCATGTGAACAACAAGTGGGATTTTCAAGGCATGTAGTCACCTTACTGCTTCTGAAAATGGTGCTGGGTGTAATACTCATCTTGAGGCAGTGACTATGCCTTGTGAGAAGACTGGGTGAGCAGTTGTACTCTATTTTTAGTCATTATCTTTAGGTTATAGTGATGTGACTATAGTGATGTTAGTTCTGTTCTAGCAGAACCCTAATCCTGAAGTTTGCATACTAGAAATGCAGATGGGCTTGCTTTCTTTCCATTTCTTGGGTGTTGAAATGTGACTGGCTGTGAAAAGATACTTTGGTAAGGACACATAGTAGGTGGCAGAGAGTGTCCCCCTAGGAAGGGCACTCCTGCCCTGGTAGGCCCAGGGTTGCTCAAGAAGAGCTGAAGTGGTAACCACAGGGATTGTAGTCTCATAGCTCTTCCATTCTAATTTTTTACGATTAATGGAGGTCTTGCTTTTAGGACTGGGGGGCCTGTAGGTCAGCTAGAACCTAGGGAGTGGGAACAATAAGCTCAGCAGGAGAAATGCAAGGTCACACTGCCTTCACCACCATCTCTTAAGAAACCCTCTCATCTGTATCCTGTGACTGAGAAAGGCAGGCATGTCCAACTCACTGCAAAGAGAGATACTGCACTACTTAGTCTACTTCTACTGAATTCTGGTTTTACACCAAGTTAGCCTTTCATATCATGTGACCTTGACTAATAAATGACACCATTTTGGTAAGAAATTTAGGGTAATCATTTTTCTGTTTATATGGTGTTTTAGCATGTCAGTGGGTACAGGCTTGAGTATAGTATTAAGTGAGAGTAATATTGGAGTCGGTTTTAGAAAATGAAGTAACAGATATTTGAATCTCTCCACATCCTTTCATTTGCAGTCACTTTTCTGATTGACTTTTTCCCTCTGACTCTTGAATACTCCCCAGTAACTGGAATATGCAAGTAATTTTGAGGAATGACAAAACTGTTCAAAACTGCAGGTTGTGCCTGCAAATGTGTTGAACAGCCTTTGCTTAGAAATTGCTTCCCAGGGTGCCAATGGCATGGCTAGTTCCTGCCATGGGACATCCAGCTTTGGACCACATGCAAATGGCCATTGGTCCTTAAGGATGCATGAGGAAGTTGCTGTCCATACAACTTTCAGCAGTGACTTTTCAGTAAATGAATGAAGAAATACACGAGGTTGACAGAAGTGCTGGGGACATGTAAGCTCTGCCTTTGACTGCCAAGTGATGAATGGCTGCATTAAACAGGACCTGCATCTGCTTGCAGTGCAGAAATGCCTTTAAGTTGCACTTACATACCTTGAGGTGTCTTAAAAATGCTAGGACCTACTTAAATGATTCTCTTAATTCAGCAGTTTTGAGTTCAGTTAAAAAATGCCCTTGATCCAGTATAACTGTAGGCTTCCAGCACAAGGTAGTGCCAACCTGTGTCTTTCCCACTCCCTTCTGTTAGACACAATAATCATAAAACTGTGCAACTGCCTGAAGCAAAGGAAAAATAATACACTAAACGAAAAAAACCCCTAAAACCAGATCACTATAACCCCCAGCAGTTTCTGTGGCATCTGTGATCTGATCTGCTTCACTGTGTAGTTTCACAACCCAATGTCATGAATGGAGCATAAAGTAAGAGCTGAGGAATGGACAACAGTGCAGTTTCACTGGTAGCCTAGGATAGATGTAACCCTTAGATTCAATTGCTGTTACCCTCAGCCAGCCACAGCAGTGCCATTAGCCCAGCTGTTGGTTGCCATTGAGCCATTTACCACAGATGCTTTTGTTCCTTCCCTCCTGAAGCCAACGGTGGTGCTGCCCTATGAACCCTTTTCTGCTTAATGGCAAACACTTTTTTGCAGAGTTAGATTAAAAAAAACCTGACCTGCTTTAGGCTGGGGCAAATTCTTGACAGATACTTGTAATGACAGCTATTTTTTCCCCCTCCACCCATGTAGTTGCTGTGGAAACGGGCCCTTAAAGATCGTTTCAAATACGTGCGGAGACCTATTGAAGATGATGAGCAAGTCCTGAGGAACAAAAGCAAGTTTGGCCACAGGAGAGGACAGAGCAGAAAATCTTTTTTTACTGAAAATACTCTTGATGATGTCCAGGGGCAGGCAGAGGTAAGATTTTTGGTGCTTTACCAAGTTCAGTCTTTCAGCTCCTCTGTTGACAATAAGGCCACCAGCCAGTAAAGGGGAGAACTGATCTCATCCCATTTAAACTCATGTTGTATAGAGCTTGTCATATTGCCAGACCCTTGACTTTTTTCCATTTCTGGAAAACTAGGTATCAACAACAGAGTTAAACCTGATACAGGATGACAACATCAACAACATCTGTTGTCATTTAGAGTTGTAAATTGGACAGAAAGTACTGTCAGTTTTCTTAAATGCAGTATTTCTATTCTGCTTTTGATTATGTATCTCCAATCAGAGTAAAAAACAATAGAGACTTATGCCTACTAGCTGAAGCCTCTGTACAAATAGAATACAAAGAGGTACTTGAGCTGATAGCAAAAATCCTACTGTCACATTTGTTATATAAAATCTGTTTATATAGATGTGTGATATACGTAGATTTGTTTACAAATCTATGCATGCAGTCGCTATGTATTCCTTTATTTGGAGAATTCATAGAGTTATCACTGTCCAGTAAGTGTCTGAAGCATACTAATTAATTTATACACTTTCATAAATTCAATAAGGTTCCAGCTTTGCCAATACTGCACATACCTCTTCGTGCTGCAATTAAAACATGGTAAAATTTAAACAATTGTACAAATGTGATAAAGAAGATATGTAAGTAGATATTTACCTTTAGCTTATGTATGTTCATCCTGCTGTTTACCAGTCCCTGTATTTAGGGGAGCAAGAGTGGTTTATTGGATGCATTTCTGCATATATTGCCCTTGTGATTGAAGGTAGCTTTAGTTTCCTATACAAAATGCAAATACACATTTGGGTTGGTTTTTAGACATGTCAGTAATTTCTGTTTATTCCCTTTGGGTTAATATGTTCAGGAATAAACACACCCCTTCTTGCCTGCTTTAGTTGAAGGGTTTGCAGCATGTATGAAGTAAGAAACCTGTGACTTTGGTGCAAAACAATAAACAGTCTTGCACTCAGTAAAGAAGAAATTATAAGCTCCTGGTTTTGTGGGCACGTTAAGAGTTAGCCATCCTTTATCTGCTAAAGCTTGGGAAGGGCACATATGGATCTCTTCTGTCTTATGAGCTCATTGAGAAGGGCTTTGGAGTGATCCTGTAGGGACTGCATGCTAAACTTCATTTATCTGTAGAGAGTGCAGTTACACTGTGCTGTGCTTCTGCAGACCAGGAATCACCACTCTCTTTAATTGCATTGTCCGAGCCCAGCACTGGTCATCCTTGTTTGCTTTAGAAATCAAAGACAAATATTGCATCTCCTCTAAAGGCCTAGGCCTTTTTTGCTAGCCTGAATGTTGTAAGCAAATTAAAGGTTAAACTTAAAGGTGGTGAGAGGACACTGAGTATCCCTAAACAGCTTTCCTTTCTTTCTCCCCTTTTCCCTGTGTCCTGAACATATATATAAAAATGAAACACAAATATAAATGCAATAATCAACACTTGTGGACCCTATTAAGGATTAAGAATGTATTCCATAATTTGGAGGGAATTATAACTTCCTTTGTTTTAAATGTGTTTCTACATTAAAAGCAGTAATGTCTGACTCTGAGATCCTAGATTATGTCACAACGTATCTGCAGAATGGAACAAAATGTTTAATATTGTTTTTAACAAAAGCAGTGGGGGTTTTCATTCTGTATATTTAGGAACACACATAAAGGCACTTTCCTGTCTATCCTTGACACTGATTACTCTATGAAAAATATAAACTGTTAAAGTGTCTTAGTCTCAAAAAAAAAAAAAATTATCGAGGAGCCAATACCACAGGCAAACCCAAATTATATTCAAATTGACATTAGCCAGATCCCCTTGTCTTCATCCCTTTTCCAAGACTGGAAGAATGAATCAGCCTTGTGTGAACTAGAAGCCAACACATCAAAATTAATTGAGGTAAAATGGGGGAAATTATTTCCAGATTAAGGAGATCTTTAGAGAATAATTTGTGAAGGATTCCTAGTTCCTTGGGACCACCACACTCTTCTTTAGATAGGCAGAATAGGACATTTAGGGCATTACAGGTCAAAACTGACTGGCAGAGCTATGCAGATGAGAGAGCACATCTGTTCCCAGCAGATGACCTACTTACCAGTCACACGGCTGACTTCTATATTGAGCTTTAGTTTCTGAGCAGTCATAAGCTGTCATGTGTGCTTTGTGTCAGTATAGCCTTAGATTGTTAATGGCATGAAAGTGATAAAAATATTATTTACTGATAGGGAATGTCTCACTGTTATATCTGGCATTTATTTTTATATGAGAAGAGTAATAAAGTTATTACTACTAACCAATCAACCTTAACCAATCTTTTTACTTCTTCATGTGAAAATCCAGCTGCTTGCCAGGACAAGCTTCCTGTGATGTTTTGAGACAGATGATGTCTGCCCCTTGGTCTGCCCAAGCCCCATTACCTTCCAACCAAGCATTCTTCCTTCACAAGCAGCTCGAGCACACTCGGTGGGGTACACCCCCATGCAGAGCATTGCTTCCAGGTGCAGCATCTGTCTTTCTCCTTCATTTTCTTTAAAACATCTGCTGATGTATTCCTCGTTACAGAGCATTATATTCAAACAAGATTGAAGAGTAGCTGTTCTTTTTTCTAGTGACTAGCATTATGTGAAAGGTCTTGAGCCAGTGCAGGGCAGTAGGATGATGGTAAGTAAGAACATAAACCCATGCTAGAGGTGTCTGTCACTAAAAGATATTTTTATTTAAATTATGCTCCCTTCAAATATCCATCAGGTTACACCACCAGGGAAAGAAGCTTGGACTGTGCCTGGCAGACATTAATTTGGGCCTCTGTGTCTGAGGGATATTCAGAGTTTTATCAGGAAAGCCTCCATAAACAACAAATTTTATGGCTGTGGTGTGAGAATCCTTCTCAGTCATTTTCCACAGTCAGGCAAATATCTCAGAGCTGCAGTAATCCAGGGGAGAGTGTTTTGTAATGATAATGACCTTCATCTGCTGCAAATGGAAGGTACTTTCCATGACAAGGGTGATCACACTGTTAAAATACATAAGAAAAGCAAGCCAGTCTCCCCTCTGCAGCAAGGGTGGGATTGCTGCTAAACCAGCTGTTCAGTGGTTTGTTCTGACTGGTCTCATTATTTTTTTAGCATCAAGCCCCCTTCCTCTGCCTTAAGGACTTGTTTGATTTATGGTCCTTCAGGCTGTGAGGGAAACCACCTCCTGCCAGTTGTAATAGGAGGGGCCCTAGACTTGGGGGAGCCAGAAGAAGCAGAAAGCTAGGACCTTCCTGGTCCTTGCCAAAGGATTGTTAGAAGGCAAAAGGTGATGGAGAAGGAAATGGGGTCAGAGCTGATGATTGGCTTGCAAACCTTGAGAGCTTATGGCTCAAACACTATTTTAGTTTTCCCAGGGATAGTGACCAGAGCAAATTTTCCCTTTCAGAACTTTCAGTTTGGAAATCTTGCCAGTCACAAGTGGTGCTGTTCATGGAATGTGTGACTTCACTATCAATTCAGTTAGCTGAATTTTCAGTTAGAAATGAAAAAGCCCACAGATACCCTGCATGGCTTAACCTGCCAATTCAGAAAGGTGTGTTTCCCATAGGTCCAGTATCATATTCTGTGACTCCCAGAGGCTTCTGGGTTACCCTTGTGATATCTCAAATGCCACTAAATAGCTATATCTATGCAGCTGGATAAGCTCCTTCAATCCATCCCAGACATTAAATAAAAAAATATCTCAGCAAAGGGACTACCCAAGGGTATCTTAAGCTTCCTGAAATGTAAGGGAATATAACAGGCTAGAATACTGCTAGTAGTTCTTGAACAAAAATGGAGAGAAAATACAATCCCTCTTCTAAAGCCTCTGATTTCTTACATCCTGTGACAGCCTGTTTGTGAGGTCATCAGGGTTTTTCTGAAGCTGTCACACAAATAAATTTGGAGTTAGGTGTGAAAAGGAAAAATAGGCTCTGACAAGATGTCAACTAAGATAGCAGTAGATGTTTGCAGATAAATGGGAATATTTGCCACACCCAGCAGAGCCGGGAATAACAAAATGAAAACAATTTATAAAGGGGGCACCAGCACACCATCTTCTTTCTGTGTCAATGGGATAGAAAGAAATGCTTAGATGAGAACATTGACTGGGAGAAGGGGAAGGATTCTGCAAAAACTTTAACTCACAAAATTGGACATGTATTGTTATTCCTGTACAGGGAAGATAAGCAGGAATTTTGAAACTGGTGAATGTGCAAATTCTGTGTCCAGAGGACTAAATGAAAAGCAGAGAAGACCCCTGGCCCAGGAGGGACACTATTTGTGCTTGCTTTGGTGGTATCATGCAGTACAAGAATGGTGAAAATTACCCTGTTGGTTTTATCTGGAAACTGTCTTTTCTGATGAAAGGACTGAGTGAAGTCTACCCTGAGATGGAGTCTCTTTTATCCCAGATTAGGTAAATTAGGCAAGGTAGACATTTCCTAGGGATATGCCTTTCTTAGAGGTGATAACTAACATCATGCTTGTCAATGATCTTATGCCACTGCAGGAGTCAGAAACTTGAAACAAAATTTCAAGGGCTCTAGCAAGAATAGGATTTGGAAAATGATGGCAGGAGAAAAAAAGGAGGAATGAGAAAAATAAGGCAAAAGCAAAAGAGAAAAAAGAGAGCTAAATGTCTGTAAAATTTTCAGAGGATGAACAGCTTGTGTACGAGATGCAGAAATTCTCTTGGCTCAATCTTATGGCAGTATTGGCAGGTACAGCATTAGGTGCCATCTATACTGAGAATGCCATGCACAAATGAAACAGGGGTGATAGCACCTTTCCCTTTAAGATTAATGGTCTCTTAAATTAAGTGTTTGAATGTTTGCACAGCCGGAATGTGAGCATGCATATAAATGATCATTCAATGGCTGTACCAAACTGTTGTAATGTGATTTTTCCACCAAAATTTTGATGTGCATACGTCAAACTTTGAGCATGTAGTGTTGCTTAATTAATATTTTAAAATGCTTTTAAGTCAAAGCAAAAGCTTTAAACACAAGTCTTGCACTTCACTGTCTTACTTGTGTCAGTCAGTATCTTCATTGTTCTTAGAGTTAAATTGTCAAGCACAGGTTGTCCCTTTGTACAGGAAAAACAGATTTCTCTTATTTTGCTTATGCAGCTTACAAAATCAGAAAGGAGTTGTTGTGGTCAGAAATAGACTGACTTACAGGACTTTGAAAGTTTTTGGTTAGCACTGGAACGCAAATCTAGTTCTGAAGTTGCCTGCCTGGCTCAAAAGGGCAATTATGTGTAATTAAAGTAAAGCCTGCTTTAATTGAACACCTAATTGGAGTACAAGTCAGTGTGGATCCTGCTGATGGTTACACACTCATTTTGCTTGAAAGCAGCCTGTCCATGCTGTTTCACCTGGCTTTGTGTACAGTGCTTGGATGTGAGAGGTGGGGCATGGTTTTGATGTTTTCTCAATTTTCTCCCACCATCCAGGATGAGAAGATGGGCCTTGAGCAATGCCAAATTTACCGCCTGCCTTCTTAGGTTCATACTTGTTCCAGATCAGTCTCCAGTGTTCGGGGATTTTTTTGAGCAGACCTTCACTTTCTTATTGTCATTGCCTGTTTTGATCACTCCTCCTGATATAAAATGGCCCAATGCTCATCATAGTAAATGTCATTCCAATGACCCTGATTGTTACCACAGAAAAAAGGGCTGTCCCTTAGAACAGCAGTAGCAAAAAACTGTTCTATACACTGTGCTTTTATGATGCCTTGTGTCTGTATGTGTTCCAAAATAGCAAGACCCATTTTCCAGTATTCAAATACCAAGACACAAAGATTATGCTCGCTTAAGTAACTGTGAAAGCTGTTTCTCACCCTGAAGTTATAAAAGCCAATTAATGGAAAAGATTATTCCAAACAAGAGTCCTAACTACTGTCAGCCTTTCTTGTGTATGTACCTTGAGCACTGATGCTAACTAATGCAGGTAGACCCAGCAATCAAGAAGTGTTAGCAGCATCAATGCTCTTAGCAATAATGTTACTTGGAATAAGCATTGACACCTGGCAAGGAAAATTCGAAATGTGTTTTTCAAAGGAAATATTATTAGCAGCTGCTGGGATTGGACAAGAGCAATAATAATGAAAGACAGAAGCTGTAACAACACTACTACCCATCAGCATCCCAGTCCTAATATATGGTGTTAAAGGACTTCCTATTCAGTGCTAATGCCACTGAACCTGTCTGCACAGCACCACTGTTCCAGGAGAGGGTTCTGATTACCGTCAGATGTTTTTTACATTGCTTTCCAGCAAGCAGATTAGTCTCCATCTGAAGGAGTTTCCTCAAAGAAATATTCCCAGAGCATCCCAGGTGAGGATCACTGGTTGGCAGTGAGCAGACTGACAGCATGCAGTAGTGTCCTTATATATACCTCTTTAGCTCCACTGCTCCTATTTGAATTCACTGTCTCAAACGGAGGAGCCAGTAGGTCCTGTTGGCATTCCTCAAAAAAGAGATCTCTATCTTTGTCCTTAGCAACAATTAGGTCGCATTTACCATTCAGGAATTGGTCTAAACCCATGTAAAGAACAAAGAGTTGTCTGCTGTCCACACCAGAGGCGCTTTCATCACTCTTTGATTAGGCAGTCATGTTTGGTGTTAACATTCATGTCCTTTACGATTTATGATGCTGGCTTTCAACAGTAACTGAAACCTTAGACCTTGGAGATCACATCATGCATAAGAATTGCTCCCTCCCTCCTCGAAAACTGATGTAGCAGTTTCACTGCCTTGGCTGTGACACTGTTTCATAAAAATGCCCTGCTAGCTGGGGCTTTTTTGCAAGAAGGTTCTAATACAATATTGTATCTTGGGAAGAATCAAGATCCTTGAAAAAGACATTTAGGAATCGGGCCTTTATTTAGAAATCCACCTCCAATCAAATGACTATACTCTTGCATCAGGAGATGGGAGGAATTAGGAATTTGGAGTCTAGTAGTTTTTTTGTTTATATGTTTTCTTGCTTTAATGTGAGCATCTTAACACAACCTACCTGTATATAATTCCAAGTAGAACTGTGAATAGCAGGTGGGGAGTCACAATCAAAAGGCATCTAGAGTGTAGGCAAAGAGCCTTCCAACCTGTGTGGCTCCCAGACTTGGAGTCTTCAGTCACAGATGCCTGAGATGCCAAGAAGTCAAGAGTGTTTGCGGGCATGGGAACTAAGGGATGGGCTCCTTACTGCTGTCACCTTTGAGTGTGAATCCAACAGAATGAGTAGGAGCTTTGGCAGGGCAATCCTGCAGGCTAGGGATAGGTGACTCTGACAGGTACTAGGTATCTCCTCTGCTTACCTCACTAATGTCCTTTCCACATCCTTTTACCTTTTCTCCATTCTGCTACACTTCTCATAAGCTTGTGATGATAAGGCAGCTTCTTATTTAAAGACACCGTGATACATTTTTGTTTGTTCCAGAAATTTTTTTTAATAAATTTTTTTTTTGTTTAAAAAGAAAGGAAACCTTTTACTACTCATGTACATAAACTAAGCAATACATTACTAAACAAGACAAAGTTCTGTATACAAAAATAATTGAATATCACCAATTAACATTCTTATTGTTGCAATTGAAATGGATGTTACTGGTAACACAACTGAAAATCTGGCCAGAGGGGTTGGGTGACCTCAATAAGTAAAGATTCCTCATTTAATGAGACTTTTTTTTTTTTAGTTCTGTCTGGTATACATGCTGAACTGTTAGCTGTGGCTTCTTCAGACATTGAGACAAGAGATCCCAGCTTTGGTCTAGATAGGATTGGGTTTGCACCTTATCAAAATAACTGAGCCTTAACCTTATGGTCAAATTTTACTGGAATATTGCTGTGCTTTAACTGGCTTTCTCGCTTTGATGGTTGAAGTGGAGAGGATCTAGAGTCCTCCCTAAATTAGCAAGTGGTGGGCTGATAAACCAGTTCAGTAACCAGCTTCCCAAACCCAGATTCCTCCTGCAATATTAAAGTTAGCTATAAAATATTTTAAATGACACTTGGAATCATTCCCCAATCAAACAGTACCCACTGAGATAAATTATTTCCACCAAAAGAAAGCCACCTCTCACCTTTCCACTTACCTTAAAAACCACTTATTCACAATCAAAGAAGTTGGGAAGGTTACAGATAGTCATTGCTTTAAGCAGGATGAGCACTGCAAGGCAACCAATTCTAACAATGACTTCTGCTTGTATTACTCCCAGCTAATAGATGATTTACACTACAAAGATTGGCCTTCCATTGCTATTTCTCTCCCCTAATAAATAGCTATGACAGCAATTCTTCCTTATACTGCTGCCATATTTCTACTGGTAGTTTGCTATTGCCACTGATGGAAATGTCAAATGGTCTCCTTTAGCTAATTAATAATATCTTCAGCTAAACTAGCTCTCAAGGACAGAGCTGACCACAGGGAAAGTCCATCAAATCAAGCAGTGTTTGCCTTGACAAGGGGGCTGGAGAGAAGCTGGTGTAAAGGCCACAACTTCTTCTTGGTGTGTGTTTCTAAGCAACCCAGTCAGTCTGTGGTTGCAGCACACTGGGTCAAGTTGCTTTGCTTTCTTGTCTCTGCAAGTAAGACACTTGAAGGTGACAGGCCCTCAGGGAATGAGCCACCATGTTCCACATCAGCTGGCTGAAGAAGTTCCTGCTTTATGGGCAGGAGCCCTGAAAGCAGACCCACAGGAGAAGCCAGTAATGAAAGAGCTGTTTGGAGTCAGAGACTTCAAGCTAGCTCTCGCAGAGCATAAAAACATAAATGTAATTTAAAAAGCCCCAACAACTGCCCAAGTTTGTGTGTGTGAGAAAGCGTGGGTATCTTGGGACTGACAAGAATGGGTCATCCCTTGGTTCTGTGCCCTGGACACAGCAAAGCAAGGGACAGCCTGTCCAACTTAGGGCAAGTTAGCAGGTTAAGGAATAACTGAATGGCCCAGCTGGCAATATATGAATACTAGGATGGTATTCATAGTAGTAACCAATACAAATTTCATACCAAAAACCATCAAAGGCTGATGCAGGAAGCTTGCAGAGATGACACACCAGCAGCAAAACAAAACTCTGATGACTCTGAGTGATCTGATGGACATTTACACAGAATTCTTTTCTGTTGCTTTCTGCCTTTTCTGCACTGGTTATGAAGGCTTTCTCACCCACGGTGAGAAGCAGAAAGCCCGATGTTGCTGAGGGACAGGAGTGTTCAAGATGCATTCCCGAGGTACAGGATGGCTGGCAGAATATAAAGCCATACCAGAAAAACTAGAAAGATTTTGCAAGGATTCTCAATAGATGAGTTCAGATGATCACATTACTGGGACCATTCTTCATAGGCAATATCAGGGCATCTGTCTCAAGACTGGCATATCAGGGGATAGAATAATTCACTAAAACGAGCAGTAACACATTTCCAGGATCAAGTAGTTGCCCAAAATTTTCAGTGGTGTCCAAGGATAAAACAGTTAATTTTTTAATTGTGATGTACAATTTTTCTCATATTAGATAATTGGAGGTAACTAATTTGATGCCAGTTTCTAGAGTTTCAGGAGAGAGCTAGAGAAATATGGACCGAGAAACCTTCTGTCTTCACTGGCCAAGTTGGCAAAAACTGTAACGCAGACCCAAGAGATTAACACATTAGGAAGGAATCAACAAAGTTTCGGTAAACAGACCTAATTCTTCACAAATTCATTAGTTCTTTGAAGTATTCAACAACCCTGAGGACACAGGCAATCCAGCTGATATAGTTTAAATTCAGAAGAGATTTTTGCACATGTCTTTCAAAGGCTCTTAGAGGATATAATCTGAGGGGATAAACAGGAAGGTTCTTGAATGGATAAACAGTTAAAAGATAGAACAAACAAGGCTATGCAGAAATGGTTGGGGTTTACAGTGGAAAAGATTATGAATGGTTAGTTTAAGCAGTTCAATGTATTTCTAAATTACATGGGAAAAGTAGACTAGTTGGCAAATTACCTTTTGTGATGCTACCAAAGATACTAAAGACAAAGACCGAAGAATTGCAGAAGGACCCCATTCCAGGGAAAAAAAACCCAGCAGATAAAATTCAGTTCTGATAGATGGAAAATAAGGCACAAGGAGAAAACCCAGTCCTAACAACACTTATAGTGATGGACTCTGAGCTTATTAGTACCATTCACAAATGCTATTTTTATACTAGGCCAAAGAATATCTGGCACAATGCTAGGCAGTTAAAAAAAAAAAAAAAGTTGATTACACAGAATTATTTAAGAAAGGAATAAAAGGCAATGCATTATTCCACTGTATGTCCCTGTGGCGTCCCACCTCAACATCTCAACAAGTACTTTAAGTTATACTGCACCTATTTCATAAAGACTGTGGTGAAATTAGAAAACTTGCAAAGATAGTAACAAGGATAATTGAAAGTATGGACAAGCTTTCATATGTGGAATGATTAAATAGCTTAGGACGGTCTCAGCTGGAAAAGAGATGGCTGAGGAAAGAATATGACATATCTGTAAAACTATAGTGGCATGGAGGTGGTGAATAGGTTTGAATCCAGTATGATAATTAGGAAGCAGAAGTAGCAGGAGAAAAACAAATAAATGCATTTCCTCTGACAGCATATAGTTAAACTGCCACACTTAAGGTAGGATTTTGTGGAAGGTATCATTTTATGAGAGTTGGAGAAGTGACTGGGAGAAGTAATTGAAGGAGAAAAAAAATCTACTGAAGGCTGTATAACTATAAAGACTGAAGGCTATTAAATATAAAGTTTGGGAGTCCACAAACCCCAGCGTAGTGAAGTATTGACAAAGTCACCATATACTCATCATTAATATTTTTTCCCAGCACCTCTCCCAGGCAGGTAGGGGAGGGTATGGTACTAACTTGTCTCCCCACCTCTGCTCCTGTGCTCTGTGGAAGATGCTAGGAATGCCTATGCAAGCTGTTCACAAACAAACACTACTGTTGTAACACGATGAAGATTGAAATCCCCTGTTAGAAAGAGTGCAGACTGTGCTAATGCAGAACCCTAGCAAAGGCCAGGCAGTCGTGCAGGGGGCACATTAGGTATCTGTCCTGCATGCAGATCTTATTTTCTTCTGTGATGCCTATGCCTATAATGGCTATTGGTATCTATGGATATGTACTAGGAGAGGCAGGTTTTTCACTACATGCTTTGTGCAACCATTCTTGGAATATCACATGCATAATTTTAAAGAAGGATGTTAATTAAAATGGAAAGTTTAATTGCACATGCAGAGTGCTGCAAAGTGGTTTGGGATGTTGTGTGTTTCACAGCTCTGTGTCGGAAATGTTCTGGGGAACATCATGAGGTGTCTCAACTCCCTCTGGCATTGACCCACAGGCTGCCCACATGTGTAGTCACAGCTGCATCAGTGATAATACAGATAGGAAAAGCTAGCAGCAACGCAGCCTGAGGATGGTAACTGTACCAACTGTGCATCTCTATGTCCCTCAGCTTGTTTCAGTGAGCAAATTCACTGTGTCCACTGATGGATAAGCTACACACACTCATGCTACTCCAGCTGGTGTGCTGCTTTGGATAGCCACCCCTCCTCTTAGTAATTACTGGCTTTGGAATTACATCAGGGACAACAATGATAATTTTGAGGAAGGTTGTTAACTATCCTCACATACAAAAATACTTTTTGAAAACACTAACAGTCAAACTGCTCAAATAATGGTTTTCAATAAGTGTTTTTTTAGTTCAGCTGGTCTCCTTGGGGGTAAAAATTCCAGCTGCATAAATGGGAAAGTTGGTTGTCCTGCTTTTAGGACCTGTATGGGGAAGAGGAAAATACTAAAATTCTCTTGGTAATACAGAGTTAATATTGCTAAATACTGAGTTGTCATTAGAACTGGCTACTCATTTCCAATAAACCACAATGAGACAAACCAGACACAGGAACAGGAATTTCATGAACAGCCTCAAATATGCAATTTGAGCTTGGGGGACTTGGCTGACAGGTATAGTCTTATATGAAAACAGACCTTAGTCTAACTTAGAATACGAGGGTGAGTTCAGAGAGCTGGAACTGAAACCACACTACTCTTTCTGCTGAGCTCGGCTACGCTCAAATCACAGAGATCACATCAAATAACACAGACTAAAAAGCTAAATAATCAGATAAAAAGGCTGATTTGTTACAATTCTGTCCTTAATTTCTTGATAGGAAGAACCTGCTCATCTTAAAGGCAGTACAATGGATTTACATATTAAGTGGCTTAATCAAGAATATATGAAAACTCAGAAGAACTGGGAAGAAGTGGATAACAGAATGAATGCGACAATAGAAATACGGAGAAAGATGATCAGCAATAAGGCACCTTTAAAAGATATTCTTAGACTATTTCCCTTCTTAAGATGCCCTTATCAGGTAACAGAGCTATTTTTAATAATGACATTGAATCCTGTGTTATAGATGTGATACATCTGTAGGCATGTATTTCACAGGATATTTCCACTGAAGTATCCATCAGCAATGTTCTCTTTAACTTGTATTGAAGCTAATCCCATTTTAAAAGGTTCATAAGCTCAATTCTGAGTTAAAGGTGCCACACATACCACCAGTGTCACTGTTTGTTGTTACTTGATGTATTCCTTCCCTGCTCTGAAAAAAAATGACCTCATCCTCTCAAGTTTATAATCTTATTTAACTGAGCTAGTTTTATCCTGTCTTCAAAGTGCATGCATTGTTTACAGTCTTGGTTTTGAGGTTTGCAATACCAAATACTTGTTTTTCTTTTAGCTTTTTAGGGAGTTCCAGCTTCTCACACACATGGACATTTATAAGAAAACAGTCGAGATTTTGGAGATTTATTCAGAAAACATATTGTCCTTGTATGTGGTGAGGAATAATCCAATTAACATTATGCTGCAAGAAAATCTGAAGCAGCACACAGAGGAAGACGTTCTGAAATGTCAGTACAAATCTCCTATGCTCTGAATATCAAAGTTTTGTTGTAGCTAATTGTTCTTACTTATGTAACTAAACTAGTTTCAATTGTACTGCAAACACATTTCAAAAATGTTATAGTTTCTTTGAAAATATAGAGTGATGGTGAAGCATTGAGAATAAAAGCTACTAAATTAGTAGGAAAATTAAGTCAGTCAAGTATTGAAACTTTTTTTTTCACTGAATAAAAGGCTGCAGGTTTGATAAAGTAAGTAATTACCTTAAAATAAGTATTGCTAGATGAGCAGAAGTATGTATTTCTAGATACGAGTGCTTATTATTTTCTAAAAATACCCACAGAGAACTAATTTTCTGCTTTAGAAATAGCCCCATATAAAAGACACAATTTCCTTTACAAGTCAAGTTTCTATGGTTATAATCTTTACCCCAGTAAAATTAAAGAAGTAGTTCCCACTAACCATTTCAGGCACCTCATCTCTGCAGAGACACGCTGCAGGAAAAGGGGCACAGACTGGTACCTCTGGTGAGGTCCATGTACCCTGGCTGTGGGGGAGCAAACACCTGCTGACACTCAGCTTCTTTCAGTCTGAGAAGTCTGGGGAGTGGTCCTGCAGGGACAAAACTTTTCCAGCAGTCACTCAGAATTGCCATTCTTGCCCAGCTGCCACTGCCTGTGCCCAAGCTTAGCTCCCTAAGAAGTCCTCCTTAGACTCACTTTCTGTCAAACAGGCATAATGCCAGGATGTCAATCCAAAGTCACACCATATGAACACATGTGTGTCCTATAGCAGTTTCACTCCATTTATTGCCAGGTCTTTTTTGGAAGAAGTAAAGCAAGTGTAGGTTAAAATTCTGGGGATTTCCTTCACTCAGATTAAAAACAAAAGTACTCTCACAAACAACTTGACCTGGCACCTAGGTAATAAATGTATGGCAAGGTAAGTTCAGTGAAGCACATACCAGAAGCCTGACCTGCAAAAAAGATGTTAGTCAATGACAGCTGAGCCAGAGGGATAGCAGCTTCCAGGTGCCAGGAGTTTCTGCAGCACTAGCTGGTACCACGGCCTTCAAAGCAGAGTCCTGGCAACAGGACTCCCTGGACTTCCAGTTTACTGGGGAGAGAGGAGTTTGGAGAAGGGCAGTGAGGGCAGGAAGACTACTCAGCTCACAAACTCAACTAAAAGCAACCCAAAGACCAATTTACTTACTGTGAGGAAAATTGAATCGTAATATTGAGTAGCAGAGTGAATTATTTGGACACTAATGTCCATTACCAGCTGAGTTGCCTAAATATTGGCTGTGGTGCAAACTGCTCTTCAAAGTAGACTGAACAACAGCTCCACTAACAGTTAACAGCTGATAACTATTACGTAGGCTGCAATCTGTTTTCCAAGATGATACTGCCAGAAAGTTTTAATTTGTAATTTAGTAGAAATCCTTGCCTTTGACAGATATGAAAATGACTGCTGCATGTTTACTCCTGCCAGAGGTCTTTGGAGATGACTCCAGTCTGTTTGCTGCAGTGAATGAGGAGGTAGGAGACAGACAACCAGCAGCCTTGGTCTCTCTTCCTTTTATCACCTGCACATCACCTGGCCTTTCGGTGGCTCAGCTTAGTTCTGGGAAGAGGTGACATTAGCCTGCCTTTTGAGTAGAAATAGTCATAGAACTTCAAAGCAGTGTTATCAGGCTTACTTCATTCTCTGACCTGTTCATCATAGCAATGTTGTAGCATTATTTGAAATGCCCTTTTTTAAATTTAGGTAAAGGCAGTGACACCAGTGTTGGAAGTGAAAAATCCCTTCAACGTGAATTCATGCGAGTTTGCCCTGTACATAGAAAGGGAAGAGTTAGCCCAGCTCGATGACTGCACCATGGCTGTGGCGGCGCTGGTGGCTGCATTCCATGTGTTTGATATCCCATGCCCAAGGAGAATCCACAGGACACTGAACTTCCTGGAGTCCCTGGTCTTTGAGGTGAGGAATGCAGCATTTCTGCCCACCCTGGTAAAGACAGGGTTGGAGGCACCCAAGCATCCACTATCTGATGGTGCACCCAGCACTCCTCTCAGAAGCATCTGATATTTTGTCAAAATAAATCCCTTTGTGCCATTCTTTCTAGTGAAAGTGTATGTATATTCAAAAGTTATGTTTAGTAATGCCCTCCTTTTTTATTGTACTGGTTACTTCTAAAAAAAAAAAAATGAAAACTCAAGCAGTTTCATTATTTTAAATGTAGATTTTAGAACAATCTAGAGATAATAAAATTTTCTAGATTACTTCATGTGTTATGTATTATTTTTCTATAAGGAGCATTTGAAAAATTCAGATATTTTGATTGTAAGAATTAAAAAAATTGTGAGCCAACATGAGAATTTCACTGCTTTAGATGGTAATACAGTTAATGTTTTGAAATTAACACAAATTAAACATTTACTTATTGCCATTACTTCATAATATTATGATTGCTGAGAGGCTAATATAATAATTTTTGTGGTTTAAAATGGTGGGCCTGATTTTCAGTTTGCAGGATGATGACTTTTTACTGTTTTCTTCTTGCATGAAACATTCTGTTTTAACATTAATCCTGAATTTACTAAATAGAGGTTCTAAGATGAGCTCTCAAAGCAGCAAGGATGACTGGCCTGGGATGCTGCCATGTGCACTGGTAACCACAGCTTTGGTGCTGCAGAGGGAATGCCTCACTTTCCTTCCAAATTTGTTCCCCGGAACAAATCAGCTCTTTCCACATGGTGACTCTGCCTGCCCACACAGAGTAGAAGCCCTCTCCTCTCTTCTTCCACAGCCTTCTCTCTTTCCCAACACTCTATTCTCAACTCCTGTGTGAAAATCCCAGGGGGATACTGTCTGGCTGTGCACAGCTTTGGACAAGTGCCTGGTGATAGAACAGCAGCCAGGACCCATTGCATTAATTAGAAATAAAAACTGGCTTTTTATTAAGACATTGCTTTCTATTAGAGACCAATCTCCCACCAGTTCCAAAAATGTCAGCATAGGCAAAGCAGCACCTGTGGTCACAATGATTCTTTAAACACTCAAACACACAGCCTGGAAGATCACAGAAGCTTTGATTATGTATGTCATCCTTATTGTATGTGACAGCTGCGTGAAAAAAAATTTGGCTCAAGTGAAGTTTATTCTACATCTTGTAAAAATATTAATTTAAATCAATTTCTTAAACCACAGTACTTTGTAAGTAGTTGTATATAAAAATTCAGGGAGGTGCACATCCCCAAGTAATCTCTGTTGAGCTGCAAATCTCTTTGTTGGTTATCACTGCAGGCTGTAGACCTGCAGGCACACAGGACAGACACAGAGGGTAAAGGAAAGTAAACTACATGGAAGGAGAGAATGAAAGAAAACAGAAGAATTTGGCTTTTTACGGACCTGCCTGTGCAACTTCAGGTGCTGGTGGTGACAAAGTCCAGGGCTATAAATGGCATTCTGATTGTTATGGCCAGGGGGATGTGGGCTTTGGGAGTAAGTGTTGAGGGAGAGGGGACACAGCAGTAGCTAAGTTGCTCTTTTAAAACTACTGGCCACACTGAGCTACAGTGAGGAATCACTCCACACCACACCCATCAGGAGCAGCTGGGTTCATAGGAGAGTCCTGGGCAAACACAAAGGTAACAGAGGCTCCAGTTCAGGTTTTATTTGTATTGTAGTACAATAAGAGTGCAATTTGAACGTACACATATTGAACAAAATGTAAAAATATTATTTATGCAATGCTATGGGAGGAAATTAACAAAGCAATGCAACTTACTTAATACTGACCCTGTTTCACCTCATATTATGGCAGGTACCAGTCACCTACACGATCTGGAAGGGACACAGAGAGTGAAAACTTAAGAACTCCAGCCAAAGAAAAGCCAAGCAAAATCTGTGGGAAGATGTAACATTCTCCCTACTCTGTGCAATGGGAATGTTCTGTTTGTTCTCAGCTCTACAGCTGTGCAACTGCCCACTGCAGCACTAAACAGAGGGCTGCCAAAAAACCTGATCCAACTCTCTCTTCTTGCAAAGTAATTCTGGAGCAGTCCTCAGTATACAGGTAGCTAGGCTTTCTCCCATATAAAGTGCATCTGGTTTACATCTTGCGTGTATACATACCACCTGCAACGACTTTCCCTATAAGAATCCTCCAAGAAAGGAGGTTGCCTCACCTCAGTACCTGCTGGTGGCATCTGCAGCCTGCTAATGACCTAGGGAATTGCATGTATTTTACACCTAGCATGTGCCGGTGCACCACAAGCATTTAAGTATCCTTTTCCCTGTGCTTTGCCTTTCCCCATATGCCTTATTCATTTACAAATCAGAGTTTTCAGCTAGAAAGTGGTGAGTAAAATAATTCTCCCACCCCTGGGAAAACAAACCTCTGTTGAATATGAAACCAGGGTAGCAGTCCTAGCTTGAGCACAGTTTTTCTCCATTGTTGTGGTAACTATGCTGAAGACTGGGAAATGCAGACATGATTGAATGTAATTTCTTTTCTGCTAATTTCCTTGCCTCAAAATACTTCTATTTTCTTCAGTGTTCTGAAGGACTGTAGCAGAGTCCATGTAAATGGCTGGGACTCTATTGTGCAGCATAAACAAAAATCTTCTATGAAGTCAAACTCTATTTTTCAGTTGCAACCTTCTCTATACTGGTCTTTTGATAAAATACATTAAAGATGCTGGTGGCAAAACTCACGTAACATTTTTGTAATCGTGCAAAAGTAAAAACATTCAGTTATCAAAAAAGCATTATAATTTCAACCCCAACAAGGTTTGTTTTGTTACAAGCAAACAGACAGTTTTATTATCTGTAAAGTAATATGCTGTAGCATAAAGTGTCACATATGTAACATTAAGTGTTCCATTTTCAACCTATGGCACAAATACACATTAGCCATAACAGTCTCATCTGGCTACCTGTAGCCTAATTTTTGGCTGATCAGTTTTTTATTTTGATAAAATGAAGTAAAGGCTTCTGAAAAGTAAAATGGGTACATGAAGTACAATTCAAGAATCCTTAGAAAATATTAACGTTCCCTTATATAATACAGCATAAATAATTAATGAAGGTTTTCTTGATGTCCAGAGAGAGTTAGGGATCCTAACCATCCATGGAGAATTAGCGCCATTAGTTTGGTAAATAAGACCAGCTGACTCGGTTGTTACATAGTACCTTCTCAAAAGCTTGAACACTTCCCAGAAGGATTCAGATGTGTACTGGCTCCAGGAGAATATAAATAGTCCACCAGTGCTGAACTTAAGTTTCTTCCTTTCTGAGAGTCCTTACTCAACAGTTCTAGTGAGTCTTTGTGCTTTGAATAAAACATGAGCTCCAGTGGAGAAAGCCGTTCGTGCACATTTTCCATTATCTTCAAAGTTCATTGTGTGAGTTTTTCTCTGCAGCTTTGAACATCAGAATGGAATTAAAGATTTTTAGGGCTGGTCCCAGTTTAATGCTCATTATTTTGACTATGTCTGATTGGGTCATTAGCAGGAATGCTTCTCCATCAATTTGCTTTAAAAGAAAAACACACAAAGCTATTAATAGGTCTGACAGTGCAGCAGTATAAAAGTTTCAGAAAACATGAAAAGAAAAGTCCCAGCAACTTCAGACAAAGTTAGGGACTGGCTGAATACAAGCACTTTCAAACGCTTTCAGGAGAGCTTTGATTTCAACCTTTGGACAGATCAGCTAGTCTAAGAGAACAGGATGATCTTCTTCCTGCTTGAAAACAACCATCTGGCTAATTTTTAGCTAAACAGTTCTCATTTTCATACTGACAATATAAAACCTATTGAAAAGCAAAGTGGGTAAATTAAGTATAATTCAACTATACTGAAGCACAGCAATGCTTTTAAACATCTTAGCTATTTCTTTTATGCAAGCATCCATAGGAGAAGCTTCTGAGCAGCAATCCCCTTCAGGCCACCACTTCTCTGCTTACTAAATAGCAAATTGAAATTAATTTGATCCCAGATGAAAATAGGGGCCAGGCTAATAAAACTGCCTCTTTGAGACAAACATAACAGAATATTTCAAAACACGGAACATTTTTTCTTTGTATTGTTGATATTTTACTAAGCATTACAAATGAACACTCTCCTGTAAGCAAATCACTCTCTCAGCAGCAGTTCTAAATCCCAACAGGAAGAGTCCCCAGGGTCCTCAATTCAGGGGCTTCAATGGGGCCAATATTTCCTATATAACCTTTGGATCACTTAGGTATCTATAGGTAAAATTTCAGTGTAAGCTGGATAGCTATACATAAAATGCCACTGCGGTTAGATAGGAGCACTGCTTAACCTTAAAGATACTAACCTGAGATAAAAACGGTCTAAATTCCTGTAGGGCTAGGAAACAAGTTTTCTGAATCAGACATGCTGCAAAGGACACCCCAGCACCCTAAGCTGAGGAACACTGCAGTCAGAACAGCACCATGTGGTAACCCACAATTGCTTTCTACTCAGTTCATATACAAAGCCAGACTTGGTGGGCTCAGAACTCAAAGTGTGTGAACTTGGGGCCCTCCAAATAAAAAGCTGAAGCATCTTAACAGAAACAGGGTGAGTGTTCATTTCCTGAGAGCCTGAAGAGGCTGAATCCTAGAGAAGGGAAATATTTTCTCACACCTCGGAGAATGAAAGTGTTAAGGATTCAGCATCTCCATGGCACTTGCTGTTTGCTGACTTGATTAGCAATATGCCAACTAAATTCATTGATGAGACACCCTAAGCGACATAGGGGATGATCCAGGCTTGAATAGTGAAATACTCAACATCTGAGCTAGTGCCAAATGCCCAGAGATTCAGCCTCTCAGTCCTTTGATAAACAGCTATAATAGTCATTACAGTCTACAGCACAGCCTGAAAACTTCTGTTGCAGGAAATTAGCAGGGCCATCTGTATGCATTTTCCTCAGGAGGTGCCTTCCCAAGTCTAAGCACCAAAATTATTCTTCACTTGAAAGGCTGGCTGACTCTGCCCATTCAGGTGGTCTGGCTGGGATAAGCATCTGATCATTCTGGCATCTGTGATCAAACTGCCTTCTTGAAGCTAAGCATTAACAGGAATAACAAACCTCTGAGCAGAAAAAAAATATAAAACAAACTAGTTTATAAGGCCTAATGTATCTAAAAGCCCTATCCATTCCTAATGACAACTTTGGAAAAACAATCTTCTCAGATGACAGAAATGCACACCTGGCATGCTCACACAGTGAGTACATGCTCCTTTGAACCTCAGAACCTTCAGATCTTTTCAATTCCTGCTCAGTTAAATCATGTTCCTAAATTGGCTATAGCAGGAGAAAGAGCATCACTAGCTAAATGTGATCAGACAAGACACAATGAGTTTTAAGAGATGGTTATCTTGAGCCATTGTTCTGCTTTGTTTTACTTATTAGCATCCTGGAGAACTAAAATAACATACTTGCTTATAAATCTTGTCCAACCAGATCAAGAGAGAACAGTTGTAAATCACAAAGTTTGTGAGCAATTTCAATTGGCAGGAACAAAGTTGGAAAAACACCTGGCTGACACTTGGCTGGTTTTCTCTTTACGTTCTTCCTATTTCATGACCTGAAAACCAACCTAATCTTCCATACATTTGCATCTGACTTTAAACAATGCGGTGTTGAAATGGGTTGCTCAGGGAGGTGGTGGAGTCACCATCCCTAGAAGAGCTTAAGAGGCATCTGGATCTGGTGCTGGTTGGTAAGGTTTAGAGATTAGAGGAATAGTCCTGGGTTGGTGGGTTAGCCCTAATATTTTAAAGATCTCTTCTAACCCTGATGATTCTATGATTCCATACACTTCATCCTACTAATTTATATGTATTTCTACCGAGCTTTGTGTCTCTGTCTTTTTGAATTAAAATTCACGCACCTCATCTTTAAACACCTTGCCATGTTCTTCACATCCTGGTAAACTTCGTATAAATTCAGAGACCTGCCACCAAAGCATACAACAAAAGATTTAGTAAAACTCACGTTTTCTTAAAATTGTCTGTAAGGCTGACAATCATTAAAGTCTTCTAGCTATTGTTTTTACAGCCTCATATTAGGTGTTCTGTCTTCTTCTGTAAATGCATAGAGTCATGCTTCTTTTTATCTCTGATTAAATGAGATAAAATGAGATAAATGTCTCAGGTGCGGAGAACAGTCACAGATACTTGTGAAAGTAAAGCAATGACAAGATTCTGTCTGTCCAAGCATTGTTACATACCTGAACAGAGGCTCTAATCTTAAAATCAGGTGTTATAGCCTAACCATATCCATACAGTTCCTCTCTGCACTATATTCTCACTCTCCAAAGCAGTGTGCCACATCCAAACTATGCACCAGGAACAGCTTCTTGTTTCATGCAGACCCGCACTGGGGTCCACTCCTCCAGAACGTTTGTGTGGGGACTAGGTGTTGGTAGTGGAGACCATGAGCATATGCTGGGCCGTACATTTAGCACTTCTCTCTACAACACCAGTAAATATGCTTTTTATATGTATACACATATTTATCTGTATCAATACACATATGAATTAATACTTCTGCTTCTGGGGCTGGATGGCAGCGGAATGAGCATTTTGGGGATCAGTTACATTATATTTGGCCGAGTCTAATCCTCTGAGTACTCATGTATTATTCTTAATCTATGGGGATAATCTAAAGCTCTGAATCAGCCTTCAAGGACAGTGGTAATAAGGTAGAAGACAAAGGAGGAACCTACCTCATCTGTACTCCACTTAGAAACTTTACTGGCTGGGATCCCAGCTACACTTGGAAGGAGCTTGCTCTGCTGTTCCCAGCGCAAGGGTAGGCCAGGGATTTGCAACTTAGAAGACACAATAACTGGTTGAGAGAGAAGCCTCTGCGTGTTGGGTTCTTCAACATCTTCAGCAACAGGAAGCAAGAAACAAGAATTAAATCCCTCTGTCAATGATGAGATCAGTCATGGTAAAAGCACATTCATTTCTTTTCATGGGCCTCCCTACACAAGCTGTACAATTTTGCTTGAATAGTAAAATGCCATGAATGCCATACCAGAACTGGAAGTGCCATGACTGTTCTTCCACTAGTATGACTATCATTAGATTGGCTCTCTATAAATGTAACTACTCCTACATGGAAGGAGTCTCTTTCAGCACAACACAATTCCATGCCGTCAGAGCTGTTAGCATAATGCACCATAGGTCAAACAATTTTAAATATTTTGGTACAATAAATAACACTCACATTTAATAGTAGTACAGCAATACAAGAATTAACTTAATTTTGGGGTTGAGCTGTTAGAAAATCAAAAGCAGCACTGCACTGCTACAAAATTCCAAGTGAATCAGTTATACAGTTCCAGCCCACACAACATTTATGGCTCATCCACAACAAAATGTTTTTCAGTTCTTCTGAGGAAAAACCACTAATGTCTGCAAATTCTCTGCTTCCACTTTAATTGAATGTTTTGTTTGGAAAATAACATTAAACTCCTCCATGCTGCATTTTATCCACTCATCCATAATGGAAGGAATGATCTCCCATCCCACTGTCCCCAAAGGTAATGTACTGGTGGGAGGGTGTCTTCAGACACACGCTGCTGTTGTCTGGAGAAAAGCAGCAGCTGCAGATGCGCGCAGCAGCAAAGAGCGAAGAGTCATCCCTCGAATGATGTCAAACTGCATATGACATCCCTGTTCATGTAGATCCATTGGCAGTGCAAAAGCAACATGCTCTGAACTCAGGCCCAAGTGCTTCCCAATTGCCAACTACAATTGTGGAAAAACCTCTGAAATTCACTTCTTAAAGAACAGCCAACAAAGTACACTCTTAATGCCTAATATTCCTTAATGATATGGTTCATGCAGTTACTCACAAATCCCTATGCTATTTTTGTTTGGATTGCTCATTTCTGTTGCAGTTCCATTCTACTTTTATTTTTGAGAACCTGCTATTAACCACAAGTTCTCCCAATCCTTACTGTTCTAGTTTTCACACATTTGCACCCAACAACTAGGGCACAAATTCCCATTATGGATTTTTGCCAGCACAGTGGGGCTGGTCTATAATACACCTAACACAGGATGTTATCACATTTGCTTGTGTTGTTCTGCTCCTCTAGCCTAATTTTTTGTTACTTTCAAGATTTATTCTCATTTCATATTAATGCCTATTATTCTGAAGTTGACTCTTAAGCCATTTAGTCAGCACTGTCAGCCCATTCATTAATTTTTTTTTAAATAGACTCCTTAATATTTTACTACCATTATACTCTCATTCTTCAAAGAGAGTTCTCTAAATGTCTTTTTACACTTCACTGTTGTTTTACAAATGATCTTTAGAACCTCTAATACTAATAAAAATCTCAGTCAGAAAGGAATGTGAAAGGTAGCAACTCTGCTGAATGTAAAGCATATTTTACTGAACAGTATCTTTCTAACTGTTTCCTCAAGTCCCCTCCCCATCCTCATCCTCTGATCTTTTCCTTCTAGGCAAGATCTCTTAAGAGTTGAAAACATAAGTGTTCAGCTGTTTTTTCCTTTCATTCACAAATCATGCAATATATTGATAGTGCCACACAAATAGCAGACTATAATGCTGTGTGAAGAAAATACCACACAAATCACACCCCATATTCACACATTGAAACACATGTATACACACAACAGCACATCGGTACAGGCATAGTGAGCAGCATTCTCAGTCTGTGTAGTATCTGCCTCACAGGTAAGGCAACGAGCACAAATGGAACATGTAAAGTACCAGTTTACTCAACTAGATGGAAAAAAATTAAAAATAAAAGTCCCTAGCCCTGTGGCAGATATAACCACAACAGCAATAAAGGGAAATTTAGATTTTAGTGTGGGTAACCTTGTAACAGGAAGTCCAGAACACACCACTTTGGCTACAATCTAGATCTCTAATACCAGACAGTTGAAAGTTTTCCCTACTCTCATGCCCTGGAGTATTTCTCACTCTGCATGCCCTGCTTCCCATAGAGAGGAAATCTGTCTTTCTGGGCCATAGAAAATATGAGATATATTCTAAGTTATGTCTCAACTGGGACATTTAGGAGAAGAGTAACTTGAGTTGCACCAGAGGTTAGCCAGTTTCATCACAGAGCCACAAACAGGTTTTTCAACCACTCAAGTGGAGAAACAAAATCTGCTAGCCAGCTCCACAAGATAGCAGCCAGATGCACAAAGTTCACACTTCTAAACCTAAACTGTGTCTTCTCTGCTGACATTTTGCTTCAGCAACAGCCCACCTTGCCTTTACATTGTTCTTCTTACTTTATGCCACCTCGTTATCCTTCTCTCTGATAGTTCATCTCTATCTTCTTAGTGAGTTACCACAGAAACCAGTATTTCAAAGAAGGTAAGTGGCAAATACTTTCTAGCATTAATGAGAGACCATTAACACTGCTCATTGCCTCCTGCATGGGCCTAGCTCTTAGCATATATAAGGTTTTTAAGCACAAGATTTATGCCCGTAAAAAACGTTAGTATGAAGGGGCAGTGATTTCAGTGGAGTTCTTTAGCTCCAAATAATCTTTCTCC
The DNA here is from genome assembly GCA_013397555.1 of Urocynchramus pylzowi. Lineage (NCBI taxonomy): Eukaryota > Metazoa > Chordata > Aves > Passeriformes > Fringillidae > Urocynchramus > Urocynchramus pylzowi. The sequence goes on along the minus strand of VZRH01001320.1, from coordinate 67,836 downwards.
AAACAAAGGGAAGACAGCATTACACATTTTATAAAATTATCAGTAGGGAACTGGTCAAGTGAGTATGGCAAAAGTAGGCTGAAGAGTAACAAGGTAAGTGACATGCCAGGGCAACAAGCACAGGTACAGTGACAGTTCATAAATTCACAATTATTTTCTCTTGAGATTTATGTGACTATGGTAGCAAGAACTTAATGATCCATTTTCGTCTTACAGCTTAAATGTGCCATCCTACTTAAACACATAATAACATAAAATTATGTGTTTAAAAAGGACAACTTTTCCAGACAATAATGTAAGAAAATGTTCTATTTTCCTAAATCTAACTATGCAAGAATCTAGCAAGCAAGAGTTTGTTGGTGAAAAAGAGTCAATTTTGTCAAACTCAAAATACTTCACAAAATCAGGCCAGTTTTCTTAGAATCAAAAGAGCAATACCAGACAAATTAAAATGCTCCCAACTATTTGAATTTTTTTGTGTCAAATAATGCAAAGGTTAACATCAAAGCTGCATATTTCCTTCCTGCTGAAACAAAATAGCTAAAGTTACTAAAAAGTCTCTTCTATTTGCTTTAGAGACTGGCTTCTTTTCATGCTTCATTTTCTCTAGAATTCTCAACCACATGTTTCAAAACACTAACACAGCTTTTTCACAGTTCCTACAATAGATGGAACCTCTCAAACTTTACACACTCACTAGAATGCATCAGATCTATCTGAAAAGTACTGTCAGGTAAATAATGTCTTAAGATTAAAAAAATGATAAAAAATCAGGTTAATATTTAAAAATAAACCACTACCTTAATTTTATCTTTATGCAAGCTCTACCAGTCTCAAAGAATTTCCTGCATTTTACAGAGATGAGCTCACTTAAAAGGCAAGACATGTAGCTCTTGAAGAAACAGAGTTACTCAAGTTAATTACTCAATTTTGATGAAAGTCTTACAAACTGTTGCTGTACAAAAAATTTCTGAAGAAAATAATCTAAAAATACAAGGAATTAAGATTAGGAAATTCAGACACTTAACTTGCATTGACCTGGTATCAGTTAATAAAATTATTGCTGCAAAGCTGCACTGCAACAATGCACTGACTCAGTCTAATAACAAGCCTGATACTAAGATTCACACGTGAAAAAATTAGCAAATATAAGGCTCTGATATTCTGGATTTGTGCTGTATTCTTTCTAAACAACGAGGATAAAAATTATTAATGAACAGCTGCTTCAATCTGTCCAACTGGATCTGTGAACAGCCAAGAGTTTTGGTACAGCTGTACATACAACCACTCAGAATCACTGAACAGAAGAAAAGTTCACATTGGAAGAAATCTTTGGAGATCATATGAGAATTTTCCTGTCTCACCAATGAGGAGCCACAATCTGGCCATCACCCTCAACAAGACTGAGGCTGGGTTAAGTAAGTCACCTTAATTTTGCATTATATCTGTAATGTGTAAATGTTTTAACGTTCAATACATTTTCGAGGCAATAAGTGAATGTTATACCTTTACAATTCAGACTGGTTTAATAAACTATTTTGAAAAGTCAATGAAAAAACATTATTTAAATGAGATTATTTTATATTGCTATTCATTTAGCACTCATCCTTACAACTGTGATAAAGTTCTTGGAAAAGCCTTTGATGATTACAAGATTACCTCCCAAACAGGTAGGGGGAAGGGCCACTGAATTTTGCCCTTTAAGGAACATCCCTTTGGAAGTTCCCTTCCAAATTTGCCCCAAACCAGGACAAAGTGCTGAAAGTGTTGCTGTCAAGAAATTTTTGGACACAGTCAGTGAATGTGGAAAATAAATTGCAATACAGTTTCATGAGAATTTCACGGGACATCACGCTTCTTCACTTCTGCAGATTTTAATCTGAAACAAATGAAGAACTGCCAATTTACCTTTGATTTCATTTGAAATGAGTAGCTTATTTTCTGTCTCCTCATCTTCACACTCTTTGTGCTTTATGGCGTCCTTTGTTTGTAGGACTCCACTGAGGAAAAGAAGATGTTCAATTTTTATTAATACATCGTAAAAATGACTAAGCCTGATGACATCTCTTGCTAGCAATACTATTATCACACCAGAATTCCCACACAAAAGATGCTGTATCATTATAAAATAGAGAAAGAGAGAGGATCTTATTTCTGACTTGCACAGAATGGCATGACTACTGACATAAATTTTGCAAAGAAGGCTCAAGAATAGTGTAAACTAAGATTATGTAAACCTTACCAACACACTTGACTTAATAATTGAAACTGAAAAATACACAAATGGAGGCAGTGGATGTGTCCACATCATAAGGTGGTCCACATATATAGCTGCATGTCCTACAAAGCCTGGCTGGTTATGCAGGCCATTTTCAGGAGCTGTCTGAAATAACACTTATTTTCCTCTGCCCAACATTCATCTCTACAGGGCATCAGCTCCTTGTCAGTACAGTTACTGACACCCTGTTGTGCAGCTGCTAATGATCCCACTGAAAAAATCACTGAAAATATCTGTGTTCCTTTGCATCTGCTTTTGCATTACTTCTTATTCAGCTGCTCCCTAAGCTTTGCCAGCCCAAAAATTTGCAGAGAGGTAATGTCTTCCCCCTATTGAGAAAAACGGCAAGAGATGTGGAAATAAGAGAATTTCTCAAGGTGGGGATTTGTGGGGTGTGTACATTCCCATCTAAGTCAGCCCTTGGGAAGTTCCTTTTCAAACTCTGCCTTCAGAAGGTATTTCCAGATGTATTTCCTGGTACTTCCTGGTTTCTTACAAATGTGAAGTGGTATGAATTTGATGACATTATGTGTCTACTTACTTCTGCTTTTTAAGAATTTCAGAACACTTTGGCCAATTCTTACTAAACCATCACAGATACTCAGAGCACACACATAATAAGCATTTTCTAAAAATAGGCACCAGACAGAATGATTCTTCGAGTCAAGACTACAAGAAATCCCACTACCATATGAACTGCTGCTTTACTATTTACCACAGAAGGAGTCAACAAGAACACCTTAACAAATGTCAAAATCACAGATGAAAAGCAGATGCACACCTAACACTTTGTTAGGCATCAAGATTAGCTAACCTCAAAACACAAATCCATAGAAGAAACAGACCTATTTAATTCCACTGTTTACATTTATACTGTTGAATACCATTTATATATTATATACAAGAAAACATTTGTGACTAAATCAAGTAGGAGTTTCAAGTTCACTGACTTTGACAGAAATATAATTATCACACTACTAATGGTGCAAAATGAACACTGCAGATCAGGAAATCTAGCCTTTTTAGTATGACATAATAGTATGACAACCAATACCAGTGGAATGCATACAGCAGGCACGACTTCTTGTGCCACAAAGGACTTCTCCACAGTATCTTCCTCAGAAAGATTTATTCACTTAAAACTTGTTTTCCAAACTCCAAAAACACAGAAAACTTTCTAAAGTAACATGCTAAAATAACTAGTGCAATAAATTTCAAAGGCAAAAGAAATGACAGCTGTGATTCAGCTAAGGAAGAGAGATCACCAAATCCTGTGAGGAAACAAGTACCTCCCTATTTTCTTGAGGGCAATTTTCACAGCAGCATACATACAGAAATTTTACCTCATTAGTTAAATATGACCATATCATGAATTGAAGGTTTTGGGTAAGAGGCTGGAAGACAAATAGAATTTTTTTTAGGAACCGGTATAATTTGATTCCCAAGTCTGAGTGTTCGGCTTCCTTCACTGTAAAGATTTCCAGAACAGAATTTTTATTACAGTGAAATTATTTTGCTACTCTGAAGATACTTTAAAATTGAGTATGCTGTAAGCATTTAATTTTTATCATGACTTTTAATCTCAGGAACATTCCAGAGGGACACACTGCAGTATTTATGTACATAATTATATTTCTGCAAACCAAAATTTTCTAGTATACTTGTTTGATGCATAGAGACAAAAAAAAAAAAAAAAAANAAAAAAAAAAAAAAAAAAAGAGAGATTAGCTGAGTACTACTTAGATTTAACATGACAAAATAAAACTTATGTTTGGAATCATTTGTAGTTGGTTCCTCAATGAAAGACTTCTATGAAACAAAAGATTACCTTTGAACACAAAGGTATACACAATTGAACTGAAGTCAAACATAATTAAACCCACACTATGAGCTCAGCAACTAAAGAGCACACAAGTGTGTATATCTATGTCTTCAATTATGCATGTGTATTTTGAACACACTTCTAAAAAGATCCACAGGGTATTGCAATAAGCAGATGCTCAATATTTTATAACCCCAGCAGTTCATATATACCTAATGTTGTGAACATTATTTTTCATGCCTTTTTCAAAGGGAGATTATTCAACTGAAAGTCCTGTATGACTTTGCTGGATACATAATGAATGAGGCAAGCCAGATGATAAAATGCAGCCAGTCATCAGTGTATTCAAACAGTTGAAATACAAGCTGCAAAGTCTCTGGGTAGTTCAAAGCTGGCACAAGGCTTATTCTCTTAATGAAACTGACTCAACACAGTGAACAGACAGCACAAGTATGGTTATCTTAAGTCTTCTAAAGGTAACACCCTCCAAAAAAATAAAAGACAAAATTTTTTTCTTCAATTAATCTTAAGAGGAAGTCTTAAGATTAAAAGATCATCAAAGTCCAACTGTTAACAAAACAGTTCCATTTCAATCATCAGCTTTACTGTGGGCTATTTACCACAAAACACCAACTCTCCCCTCTCTGTCTCTCAAGACACTATTGTTGCTAACACAGTTCATATATTATGAACAGAAAATAATGTAGCTCATGTAAATATATAACAAATGTCACATCATCTTCCAGGGTGTCGTCTATTTCTGTTTGACAATAGTCAATAAAATAATGTACCGCTACTGTAACTAATTAAAAATGTAGGGAATCCTATTGCCTCACATATCCCTGTGAAAACACTGAATTGTGTATTTTTAGTTTCAAAGATAGTTTTCAAACTTGCACCAGAGAATGATATTTATGGTATAAAAAAGTTCTCGTGTCATTTTCTGTCAAGAATGCATGCCAGATACTGAAAGTTAAAGAATTACTTTTAATTTTTCCATGTTTGTACATATTTGTATATATAAAATAATTTGGACACAAACCTAGGAAGAAGAATCTCAATTTTCAATAATTGTATTGTATTTTTCCTCTCCTCTGACAAGTATTTCTTATTTCTTATATACCTTGTGATACTCCCTTCCCCTCTATTTCTAAGATAAAAAGAGCTGAAGAGCTTCCATCTCCTTCCCCACTGCTTCTTAGAATTCCACATACAAATCACTGGACTGCTTCGCCTGGTAAGCTGCATTTTGAACTGACTCCAAACACTCAATACTTTGAAAGAAACTGTGAGTTACCCAGGTGCCTTCTTTTCTTTCACATTGCATAACAGGGGCTTCTTGCAAGGAGATTTATTTTCTGCATCTTCCAGCTTGGCTGTTTCTGGTACCGTTTTCCCTGATGGTCGATTGTGAGGTGAAGATTTCATACCTACATGACCAGGGCTGGGGCATTTTCTGTCACTGTTTAAAACAAATTAACAAAATGTTTAGAAGTGAAAGCAGCAAAACTGTTGTTTAATTTATTTTCTCTATGCACAACATGTAAACTGAAAACATCCAAGGTGTTTTTTTGTTTAAGAAATACAGAGAAGTTTTTTTACTGGCCACTAAAATATTGTATACCTGGCATTTTCAGAAATTAAAATAAAGTACTCTCTTCTCCATTAAGTCAATGGTAAAATGATTAGGCAATTCAACAGGAACAGAATTTGTCTAATATTACTTGTGATAATAAGCTATCCACTTCAAATATTTGTTACACAAGAACACTTTGAGGTATTATTTTCCTCCTATACCTTCTCTCCCATAACATATCACTGTGCTGCCTTTGAAGTGTTCTATGCAGCCTTTTAATTGGGACAATGAAAAAAGTAGCACTTGACACAGTCCCTGCTACTGAGAACTTTGCTCAAAGTGCTACTGGATTCACTGCAATGGTAAGCAGGCTACCTGCCAGAGAGTAATTAAGTCACTTCAGATTTCTAAAACCCTACATTTGTAAGAACAATCAAATCAGGCAGAGCTCTTGGACAGCGGAACGTTTTGGGTCTTAAATCACGAAGCTGAAATGGTCTCTGAGAAGACAATTTAAAATACCATCTATTGAAAATATGTGGTCATTACAGTGGGAACTGGAAATCTTCACATTTTCACATTTCACATCATTCACACTTTCACATTTACATTAATGTAACCCTTGAAAAGAAGGGAAAGCCTCTCTTTCTTTCCTTTCCTTCTTAAATTCTCTATTTTTTCCTATAGCCCAAAATAAGCACAGGAATCACTATCCACAATTTCTGACATAAAATAATCATCTGAAAATAATCATCTTGGTATCATACTCCTTTTTTTTTTCCCAGTGCTCCTGTTTAAAAGCTTCAGTTACAGACTTCACTATTATTCTTGCAAAACTCACTCCCAGTAATTTGATTCCCCACTCCCACTGTAATGACAGAATAGTGGCTGTTCTTCAAAGAGCTACATTAATTTACAGCCACATCAATAACGCCACTACAGCAAACAGAAGGAACACAAAGAAATAATTTTCTAAAGCGAAACCAACTGGTCAACATTCAATTTTAAATTCCAATTAACCACTTAGTTACACAGAAGATGAAACTGAACTCTTGTTAAACTGTAGACAGTAAAATCAGTATCAGCCTTTGACAGCTCCGTTCCCTTTTTGATAAGCACTACAAAAACATTTTTCTTCCCTGAAAATGAAAACGTAGATAAATAGGCAAGGCCTTTCTGAAACCATTCAGTCATTGCACAGTTACAAATCACATTGGAGAACCCAGAAATAAAATACTGCTGTTAGTCACGGACATCGCTTCAATCATAATTACTTGATTACAGGAGAGGTGGATCTTTCATTTGTTTCCATTTTTCTGTTTCTGGGGATAGGACTGGCTGCAGGCATCTCCCCACTCAATCGGTCAGGTAAGAGGCTCTCTCTGTTCAAGTTCATCTCTGAATATGGACAGCTGACTGCACTAGAAGTTGAAGAAGAACAATTACTCCTTATTCTCAGACACTTTACTGATTCCAAACAAAATGACATTGGAATTTCCTGGAAGTAGATGCAATAACTTAAAGAAGATTTTTTAAATACTTTAAAATGTTAATAAATCCATAGAATAAAAACCTCAATTTCGCATTTCCTTTTGACAGCAACTTCTGTAACACAAATTGTATTAATTTCTATTACAACGTTCATTGTAGAAAATTGCTTGATAAATGTTTAGCCTGCTCCCTCATAATTTTAATGGTATTTATACATACAACACAGGATGCCTTTGACTATACCCATGTCTCTCCAAATAAAGTCATATTACCATGCTTATTTATTTATGTGAACAAGAATATTTCTATTATGTAATGTCTACACAGAAGCTACATTTCAAGGGCAAAACATGAGGAATGGTGCACATCCCCTTACTGCAGTGAGTGCTCCATCTTTGCAAATGCCATTTTATGATGTTCCATTAAGAGACTGTGATATTTTTACAGTCTTTCTTAACATTCAACACTCCCTATTTCCCTGCACTCCTGCTAGGGAAATAATTTGACAATGAACATTGACACAATGACTTGTAAATGCTGCTCTAAGAAATGTGAAAGTTGTACCGAAGTCAGAAAACCAGTGTTTTCACAAGAAGCAGGAAAGGGAAAAACGGCAACACAAATCAAAACACATGGGGCTGAACTAGGATTTTTCTTTAAGAGAATGTTATGCTGTGTTCAACTGACTAGTTGGCCAGACCACATACTCATCACATCAATGATAATATCCTATACTCTGAATAGTGTATACATGTCACAAGAGTGAATAGCATCACACTCAAGTTTTCAAAACTATATAAGATACAGGACAGACTGTACTAAATATGATGCTCCATTTGTGGCTCATAAGCTATGACATGAACTATATTCTGAAATTATGCTTTCCTACTCACCTGTATTGTTACAATGACTTCCATAATTTTATAAAGTAAAAACCCCATGTTCTACAATTTTGCTTATTTTCTTTTCAAGAAAGAAGCTACTGTAACTACCTATCTTTCCACAAATCACTGCAATGTTTCATTTGTTTCACTGATAGTTACATGCATGATTTCCAAAGAGAACTGTCTAATACAAACAACTCTACCTTGACAGCCATATGCCCTGCCACCTCCAAATTTCGAAAATTAATAGAAAAACAACAGCTTTCCCTATGGTTTTCTTTCTAAAAAGCACAGCATTAAAAAAGAAAAAGGCTTTTTAATTTAAAATATGCTGTACACTCTCCTCTCCCCTTACCAACAAAAGCTCTGTGTTCAGAATGAGTATGCAACAGCTCCTGTAATGGAATTGGACCAATATTGGTAATCTAATTTTGATGTCGCCAACATAAACAAAAAAGTTGGTGGAAATTTACATTCCTATCAGCACTTGCATAAAAGGAGAAAATTCATTAAGGCCAAGTCAGTCAGCCCTTGCTGGGGTTAAAGACAGGATATCAACAGTATGTTTGAGTTCTTCAGTTGGCTCATTTGAAAACAAGACAGTATGAACTTTTTCTTTTTTTAATGTTATATTATTATTTTAAAATACTTGAGTAGCTATGCTGAACTTGAATTATGGAGAAAAAAAAATATAATAGCTTCTGCTTTTCTAATCAAGATGAGATGCCTGCTTAAGTCTACTCCAAACAGATGTAACAGTCTGTACAGTGCTATAAAGGGACATGCAGCCATATGCCCAGGTGATCCAATGAAGCATCTTTTTGCCTTCTTCTGAGGAGCTTTTTGTTTATACATCCAAATCAGTTAGAGTCCAGCCCCCCAACTGGCTACAAAACACTAAACTTCAAGTATGGTATGCTTTTGTTAATGATTTTTTTTAGAGACATGGAACAAAATATACAAATAGAAATTAACTTGGAACATTCACCTTTTATTTCTACTTTCTCTTAAGGAGAATGGGGCATTTTATTTTAAATCTATTTATATATGTCTACTTACATTTATTCTCAACCTACTGGTTTTGTCTGTCTTAGGACTAGCCTCTGCCATATGACTTGTGCTGCTGCATCTATCACAATGAAATCTTTTTTCACTTTCAAAAGAAATACAAGATAAAAGATACAGGCTTCTGCTCAGAAAAAGGTTTTAAGGCACCAATGCTAGAGTGACTTAAGTTCTTGCTGTGACAAACACATACCACTGTGATGAAATACAGTTTTCAGAAATTCATGAATATATTGGTTAATCTCAGTTCTGCCATTGCTACAGGGCAAAGCATGTAATTTTCTTTTGACTTCCTAGGCTCACAGAGGTGTTTTTAACAATGTTTCTGAGCAGTTAAAGGGCTGTCACAAGGAAACACTGAACACTACCAATGTGGTATTTAACTTCAGTTGTGTATTATTAAGCAAGCTTTACATCCCAATGAAATCTGACAATATAATTGTCAGACTCCAGCAGGTTTTCTGTTTACCAACACCACTAATAGGTTTTAAATTAAAAAAAACACCCAAACAAAATACCCTAAGAAAAAGCCTAAAAGTTCGGTCCTTTATTATAATTTGCCTGCTTATATTCTACCTTTCCCTTTAGTATTTTCTGGAAAAGCTGAAGTTGAATGACAGTTTCAGTCAACAATAGTTATAATATTAACAATGCTTTGGAACACAAGATTCAGATGACTTTTTCTCTGTAATTAATCACTCAAGTTGCTGTATCATTTTTTTAAAAAACCCTTGATAGTCCTTTGATGTTACTGTTACTTGAGGCAACAAAATCAACCCATGTGGTTTCCACTGTTAGCTTGGTTACAACAAAACACAGCATGAATGAACCTGTGTATGGCTTTGGATCAATCAGGAAATCCTTCTGAACCTCAATGCCTCCAGCCTTCAGTTCAGTTTAACTTGTCTACTACAAAGAACGAAAAAAATTAGTCTTGTTATTCCTACATAATAGAAGTGTTTGATTTATGTAGGACTGTAAGTTTTTAATACAACTCATCTCAAGAGCTCAGAAGTCTTGGTGCTTAGGTTATTTAACATTAAATAAGGATTTTTACTTCTTCTGTCACCTCATACCTGGATTTCTACTCCAGCTTACATTTTGCTTTAGCACACCATTTTGAAAACAGCAGACATTCAGAAGTTAGTTTCCAAAATGATCAGATGTCCTTAGCTTGGGGGTACCAAGGTCTGCCAGAGGCTCAGGAAGAATGGCAGGAAGCAAAAGCAGCAGCAGGTACTCAATGTGAAACCTCTGCCATTCTTCTGACAGGGCTGTACAGCCCCCGGCTCTGCCCCACAGCTCTGGAACCAGTCCAACACGAAGATCTCAACGATCACTGGAGCTGCCTCAGTAAACAAGCGTTCACATTAATACCACCTGACACACACACACCCCCACACATGAGAGTAATCAGCCATCTCCAAATGCTGAAGGATCAGCACAGCACAATAATTAGCTGTCTGCAGGGCACCACTGAAATGGCAGCAGACTGGCTGGCAATATGCGTGTCCATGACACAGTTTTCCGAGGAAAGGGAGCACTGTTTCCAGAGTCCTGCATATGCTGAGTAAAAACTGAGCATTAAATTAAGTTTCTGTTTTTACCGAATCATGAAAGCAGAGAGAAAAAGGCAATGCACCATTCTGATTATATCCTGGGATTTTCAGGTCAACATTACTAGCCCTTTCCAGAACTGTCTGATGGAAAAGAAGTGTTGAGTAGCATATCCCATCTGTGTTTATTTGCAACTGCTCTTCTATCACACTCAAGATCTATCTCTAGGTGCAGTTACATACCTATCTCTTTTCTGTAAAGTTCAAGGGTAGGAGGATAAAACTGGGCTGCTGATAGGCATGGACCTTAGTCTTCTCCAGACATTTGAAGATGCTCCTATACAAATTTTCTGAAGCACAGAGTCCAGACGCAATACTCTCAGCTACACCTAATATCAGAAGGGAACATAGGCCAGGATTCTCTCTTAAACTAAAGAAGAGTAAGGCAGCACTCTGCTAGGTCTAAGAGCTTGCATACGAAGTACTTTTAAATCTAGATTATTAGTCTTTATGAACACTTGGGATATTTTGCAAACCTGCATCAAGCCACAGACAGGTATCTTGGTCCCGCTGTACTGGTTGGAAATGTCACCAACACCAGCTCCTCAGTGCCTTTCAGGGGAAGTTACTGCTGAGCACTGCCAAGGGATGAAGCTGTATGAGAGCTGTATGAGAGCTCCAGACTGTACTAATGGATGGATTAGACTGTCTAGAGCAGCCTATGTCCAGGTGACCACATCAGCTGGCAGCAATATATGATTAGCAAAAAATCTTCAGAGGAAAGATCCTGACAGCATCTGAGGGATGTGTTCTTTTTTTTTTTTTTTTTGCTGCTGGATTTTAATAAGTGATCTCTTTACTTCAGACTTTATGAAAACATTTTTAAACTAGTCTCAAAACAATCAATATAACTATTCTCTTTCACAAATTACAGTGCATGGTAATCATCAAAGCATTCATTTTTCAGGAGAAAGCTGCTTCAACAGTCTAAACATGAATTAAGAAATCAAGAGTACTTTAGAATGGATTTGGCTGGTACCAATGACCTTGAGACTGGCATCAAAAACCACCAAAAAACAGATGTGACCTCCTGCTGAGCTGAGGTTTCCATGTTTATACAACATGTGTTCTGTTACAACACAGCCTCTACCACAGCACTTCACTTTAACCTACACATAACCCATGGGAAGTTTGAAGCTTCTGGCAAAAATCTTTACTCATGAAGAATTGACTCAAAACTCTAATGAACTACTTAGAACTGACCTCTTTGCACTCCTGCTTGAACTTAAGAATTACTGCATGCATTAAACATCAGGGTATACAATTCACAATCATAAATATGCAGGTGATCTGCATAATGCTAACAATTTGTGCATCAGGCTGTTTCAGCGCCACACATAACCCTAGAGCAACTGTTGATAGATACCAAGTCCTTAGTAACATCAACTTTTCCAAAAAGTAAATGCTTTAGCACTGCTATATAATTAATCACCGAGGCTTTCATCTGATTCCTAAGAAACAAGCTCTCAAAATTATTTCAGAACTACTTAGCATTTTAAATTATCATCTTTTCTGCACACAGGCATTTATGCGTTGCACCTCATCACAAAAAACAAGATAAGCACAGTTAAATACATTTCAAGGTTGCCAAGATAAAAAAGCCATGGGAATGCTACCTGATGTGGAAACTTGTACAAATTTCAAAATCTCTTGGTTAATTCAAGAAAAAAGTGGTGGTACAATGTTAGAATTTTTGTGGAAACCTGGACCCTCAAGTCTGTAGGCTCCAGAAGAGAACAAATCTGATTATTTTCTACAGAAATACTCAAGAACAAAACTAGAATATCATCACAGAGGGCAAATCAATAACTAGTGAATAAGATACTGTTAAAATATATTTGCTATGAAACAGCAAATATCTGTCTTATGTTCAACAAAATCTCCTTGGTTTTATTTTTATATCCTAGAACTATCAGTTAATGTGCAGATAATTGGATTGTTTAGACTACAGTAAAAAAAGAAGCACAATGAAATGCCATGAGTTTGTTTCTTTTCTTAATATTCAGGATGAGTAAGTATAACGACCTTTAAATTGCATGGAAAAGGTAGCTATAAAAGCAAAGGCTACACAGAGTAAACAGACATAGAGCTCTTACTCATCCCTTCCATCTAAAACATTAGAACTTTTATTGCCAATGTTTATTTAGAGAGATCATAAATGAAAAACTTTTCAGACAAATTTACTTTCTTTTTTTTTTTTTTTTCTTATTTTAAGTTTTAATTTTGGGCTGAAACCCATGGTATGTCCACCTGATTCAAAGTAATTGAGATAGCACTGGGCAAGGAATTGGAATTTATTGCCTCCCAGATTAGATGCAATAATAAATCATACAAGACTAAAGTCTACTAGAATTTGAAATTAACAGGGTTTCAGATAGGCAGTCAGGAAGCTTTTTAGTCAAATCTAGTTTAGCTCACATTTACAGTGGACTAATGCTATGAATGCAGAAGGTTACAATACGGTTAAGGACTGACTTGACTGTTTAAGGAGTTATCCTACCTGCTGAGTGAAATAAAGAGAAAGTACAAAAGGAAGGTAGAAAAACTGGGAGGAAAAAAAAAAAAGGAAAGAAAAATAAGAGACAGAAAAAATAATGGACAGAAAAAGACAACCACAATAGGGTGAGAATAATCTGAAAGACAGTGGTGTGGCATACTGTGCCAAGGCAACTCCATCCCAGTTCATACTGCAACAAGTTTTGTCACTGGAGCTATCCTAGCTACATCCCTTCCTGGGGATAAACCCTGTCCTAGCATCAGGAGCTCTTCTGCTCTGAACAGCACAAACAATGCTTCTGCTGCAGACAGGGAAGAACTTGCAGCAGAAGATCCCTTTTGCATATCAAAATGTAGTAATGGAGTGAGTTTTGCTGGCCAGGTATCTTTTATAGGGATTAGTCAGGACCTTAACACATGGTGATAACACCAGCAAAACCTTGTAGTGTAATTTGAGTCAACAGGACATAACTCTCTCATCAAAAACGTGAAAAGATTGCAGAGCTCACTCTTGGATCAAGGTAGGTTGAAAAGATACTTTAAAAAATGTATAGATAAATAATGTATAGATAAACAAACAAAAAAGCAGTCCTCTAACCATATCAGAGAGCAGGAAGAACAAAGGGATATGACATTTGAGAAGTCTATGACTGTGTAATGGAAAAATTACAACTTTTGGAAGCTGTAATTTGCAAAAAGGTAACAGGATGATATTTATGGTGCTTCATTCTCAATTTAACATACTATATTATTTGTACATCCCTTACTGAAACAGTCTGGATTCACCCCACACTGTAAATATTTTTTAAATAATAATAACATTTCAACTTGAGAAATGTTTCCCATTTACTCTGTAATTGTCTCTGTGTCCCCTCCATTCCTTTCTCCTGTGCTAATATCAACTACTCTCTAGGATGGGATATCCATATTTCCGTATTACACTTCAGAAGGTGTCCAACAAAGCATCTTTAGAAACACTAAATGGAAGCAGCAAGTTGTCATTCGGGAATACGTCAATCGGAATTTCCTTTCTAGCATTATTCCAAGCCAACAAGCAAATCCCTACCCTTACCAACCAAGCAGAACAAGAACACCCAAGCCATAATAAAATCAGTGGCCTCATATTTCAAAAGGTTCAAAAGTTATTGCTTTATACATATCTGTCTGTAACATTTTGCAAACTGGACAGCAAGCCGAGGAATCCTCAAAGGAACAAAATACAGAGTAACTGAATCTACCAATTGCGACAAAAAGTAATGTACAGAAAATCTTATCTCAGCACACCCTGGTGAAATGAAGTTACAGATTGCTAATGTTTATTTCAGCATGCTCACCATGGCAACTGAAATAACTGCATATTTAGGTTTACAAGATTTCTTTTTTTTTTTTTTCCAGCTTGGATCTGTTTCCTTATGAGCAACAATTTAAAAGAACCATCTGCACACATCCCTCAATTGAAAGAATAAAACCAGTTTCACAGAACATACCTATGATGGCCGATATGTCTTGCTCTTTTAATGTGTCCAACTCCCTTACATCCTGCTGTGGGACACCCTCCATGCTCTAAAGCTTCCACCAGTTCCAAGGGACCTGCATGCCAGGCGAAATTACAAATGAGATTTAAGAAAATTATCTAATATTTAAAAGCTATATAAATATGCACGAATACCAGTGCATTGTAGCAAGCATGAAGAAATAAGTAAACAGAAATACTTTAATAATGCATTCTGTAAAAGCATGATGGAGATTTAAACAACCTAATCCACTGGAGAAATAATTGTATTCTGTGCAAGTAAATCTCTACAACAGAACTACATTTATATAAAGAACACAAATCTTGGAGGAGCCACATGACATCAAATTTCTCTTCTACTATCTACATTTAGTTGGAATCTGGTTGTTTTGCAAGAGCACAGAAAAATTAAGTTACCCTATCCCTCTTCCTGAAGACAGGGATGTGTTTGTAACGTGTACTGTCCTTACACATTTTTTGGCTGAAGTTTTCCAGTAAAAAAGATGTGAAAACAAAGGCTGAAAATACTACTAAAAAAACCCAAGCCATCAGGAGATTTTTGACTTTTTCACTTCTCTGAATTTATGTGTCTATCTGATTTTCAACAACCTGTAACAATGATGCCTGCAGAGACATTAAAGGATGCATGCCAAAAGGAGCTTTGAGGCCCGAGCTAACATAATACATAAGCCCCACTTTCACAGCAAGTGAGAGGCAGCCGTGCTCCAGTACATGACACTGGGAACACCTGCTGTGCCTCTGCAGGAATGCACTGTCCCCCTCTAGTACCAGTTCTTCTTGAACAGCACATGAACTTGTATCTCCCCCTACAGATAACAATACAGACATGAAAAGGTCTATTTAAATATTCTTCCAGATGAAAGATTCTTGCTTGCAGATGGATAATGAAAGATAAAGAATTATTATGTATAATTAGAGCAGTCACAATGCTTTTTTTTACCAAATGTTCCAGCTATGCAAAAATTACAAAACTATCACTACACTGAAGTCCAAAGATTTCTATAGCCTTTAATGACTGTAATTGGTGAGAGAACAAGGAATTTTACCTTTTCTACCTTTATACAGAAATCACGCCTATAATGTAACAAGTGGACTCAGAAGAAGAGTTATCTGAATAGGGATGTTTCTGTAAAGAGAAGTCCTGCTTCACTGATGCTCAGATTTTGAAAAAAATAACTATTATTAACTATTCTCTCCTCACTTAAAAATTTTGAACTCTTTAAAAATGTAATTTAAAAGAACTACAACTGGTTGTCCATGTTTACTTGAGAAGCTGCTGTTTGCATCACCGTGAAACAATGTCAAAATCCACACCAATACTTGGCTCTTAATTCCCTAACTGCTATCAAAAAGATCATAATCCTTCATGATGACTTAACATCTGAAAACAGTATGAATATATGAATACTGGGAACTGGTCTAGACTAATATTGCTAACATTGCACAGCATTCACACAAAGCTTCTAATGTGAAAGACAGGGATCTGGACCTCATTGTTGAAAGTCCTATCATACTGACTGAGGCAGAAACTGTCTTGCAAAATATTTTCTTCCCTCCTCATGAAACCCTTGCAGAAGTCTGGAAATACCTTTTAACTTACCTGGAAGCAATACTAACATTTTTAAAATATTCTACATGGTAATAAAACAAAGTCATATTGTTGGATTAATATTTCATTCAGTAATCATTCTATTTTACAAGTATTTGTGTAGATTATTACTTTTTTCCTATTTAATGGATGGTCAACTTCCTCTCCTGTCATATCATCCATCTTACTTTTTGTAGCTTAACAGAAATTTACTTCTACCAGTCACATCCTAAAAGGGATGAGCAGTGCCTCCTAAGCAACCACCTCGAGAAGATGACATGTTATATGTGTTGGGCACCTGTACCTTGTTTCTTTTAATGTCTCCAAAAAAAAGAATTTGCATTTTTTATACTCCCACCTAGGCAAGATTTTTATATATAAAACAATCTTACATAATAGAAATGTTGTAACCTTATTCAGCTCCTCTGCCATATGATACAATTTTTATTTATGTGGCCACAGACTACTTTTCCTACTAGGCTGCTTATTCAGCACACAGGACAGCACATCTCAGATTAAGAAGCAGATATGCAGCATCCTGTCTTTTCCTCATTATTCACTTTGTGCTTTGGCACTAATGGCACCCTATTCAGATTCTGAAGGCAGAATGATTAACTTCCTAACAGGCGGAGGAAACTGTTCTGCTGGAGTGCTCAGAAAACTAATGAATATACTCTGATCACACCCTGGATAGGAATAATTTCTTCTAAGCATTCAGAGACATTGAATTCAGGTATTGTGATTTTCAGGTAACACATTCACACTGTGTGTGACTTATCTCAGTTATTTTACATTAATTTTTTTTTTCTGAGTACTTGGCATTGCTCAGCATTTTTTCTTTTCCAAGCACAGCTGTTTCTGACCTTCTAACAGCTGTGAATACTCAGCACTTGTGCAAACCACACCTCAGAGTCTCTACATAAAGCAATCTCAGAGAAGAGCACTCACGTAAAAACTCATCTGTTCGAAGTTTGGCTGAAGTGATTTCACTGCCATTACCCAGAAACACAGTGGACTAGGCAGGGATATGTTTACCAAAAAAGTCTCTTCTCCCTGCAACCTCTCCCACTTCTTCAACAAGTAAAACAAAATCCCCAGAGAGGACAAGCTGGTAAATCCAGTGTTATTATTGGTACCATGCTTCTGTGAGATTTATTTTCAAAGTGGGCACCATTAATCCCTCTTTGCTCAGCTGAAGAAGCAAAGGAAGTTCATTGTTTTTGAGGATTTGCCACAGCATTTGAAAGCAGTGCCTTCTCAGTGCACTCCGGACTCCTTTGAGCCAGAAAGCATAGTAACAATCAAGAGAGATGTGAACAAAGGATCTTAAGAGTGATACCCTACACCCCTACTGAGTGCCACTGCAGTTTCAGCGCTGGCTTTGAGAGGGCCAGGATTTTACACAACAGATCTTTCACATCAGTTCTGGTTTTGACTGTGGTTCTTGCATTCCCATTGCAGTAAGGGTCAATAAAGCCATCTACTAAAAAGTGATTAATTACTGACTGTTGATTTTGCACTAAATGTCACATTTGCAATCATTTTGCATATCCTAGCGGCTTCTCTTCTTTGAATGGCACTGCCAGGGACAAAAGATAGCACAGCACACATGCCTTTTACCATCATTACATTACAGTATGGTTTCCCTTACTAAGTGGGGGCTGAAGAGGGTGTCCAGTTTTTGTACACCAGCCTGCAGGATGGATATCAGGGCTGTCGACATCAGTCCAATAATCATAAATACTATCCCAGCCATCAAAATGAACCTAAAATACAAAAAGGAGAATAGTGCATTTTAGATCAGGAAAATTCTCCATAAAATCAGTTTACCTGAGTGATCTCTAGAAATGACATGTCCAGTAAAGACATCACTTTCAGAGAACTATTCAAGTAACACAGAAAATACATGTAAATTACATTCTGGACCCAGGCATACTCTCACTAAAGTAGACAGTAAACAACCATATGTCATATAGTTTTGTTTACTGTGTTGTCAGGCTCAAATCCCAGAAATAATGCAGTTCTCACATTAGTTCTCTCATTAATACTTAAATTAAAGCATGAATTTCTGCCTTTTTCATCTCTCAAAAAACACCCAAAAATCCAAATGTTTTTAAATCTCTTGTTTGAACTGGATTTAAGAGCAGCAGAGCAGTAAAGCAAAGGACTACAAAAATGGAATTTATCTATAAAAAACAAACAATCCCCCCATCACACAAGCAACAATTTTACTAAAATTAGGCTATACAGGATAAAGAGTTGAAACTGAAGAGAAAATGAATCTTGACTTCACAGGACAGCACCAGTATGGGTTATGCATACATTTTTTCACATGAAAGCTAAATATCTTCAAATCTTGCATGACCTCTGTACCAGTAAATTCCTCAGATCTCTGACACGCCCAGGTGTGGATGCATGTATACGCAGACACACACAAACAGAGCTCTTTCAACAGACACTGGAGTCAAATTACTGCCCTAGAAGTTACAAATCCTGTCATTTAATACATTAGACTGGGGAGTGGGATTTTTCTGTATTTTGGGTTGGGGTTTTTTTTTTTCGTTTCTTTTTTTTTTTATTTTTTATTTTGCATGTCCAACTTGAAGTAGAAAATGTGTAGGTGTGAAGATAGTAGGTCTGATGACTTTCTACCAGCAGTTAATTCAGATGATTCAAAATGAAATGTCAGCTGCATCTCCGACTTGAAATGACAGGTATGCCTAGTAAATCTGTACAAACTGCAAACATACACATCCTTCATTTCTAATTGGATATCTGGTATATGTTAACCCTTCTAGCACTTAAGGCCTCCAGAGTGGAAACTGGTTTTGTACAATGAAAGAGAATTAATTTCAGAACACAACTTCTGCAAAACATATTAAAAATATCTTAACTTAGCTTAATCCAATCCAAAGCCCATAATTAACAGAAACTTCAGAATTGCAGAAATCACTGACAAAGGACAAAAGATCAGGGGTCTTTCATATCTCACATGTATCTCTCTCTTCCCCTTGGAAACATATAGAGACAGATTCAATTAACCTAGACCAAATATTTCATGGTTCCTAATACAAATACCAAAGCAGCCCTTTGACACCTGATGTTAAATAATCACATTTCTTGACAGAATAGACAATTGTCTCCTATCAACTATTCCCAAAGCAATTTTCCAATATATTCAACTCTGCTCTCTACCCACCTCAGCAGAAGTATCTAAGAGGACAATAAAACAACCTATTCCAAAGGAATTATGCATATATCAATTAGTGAAAAGCAAGAGCGAAAGCTTAGCAGGACAGAGCAATACCACTTATTTCTTTCCATGGTTAATTTTACAACTACAGGATTTTAGTTTTACGAAGCCCTCATCATTTACTTAAGTAGGATAGTACAATAAGAGGGAGAAACTTACTTTTATTCTATAGTCATCTGTATCTACAATGGTTGCTACTCTGATAAATACTGGGTTTCTCTTGTCAACCACTTCAAGTTTCATATTTTTCTGAAAGCCATGAGAAGGTTTCTATAAAAGAAGAACAATACTATGTGAAACAACAAAACCTCAAAATCTGATGCAGCTATAAAATATATATAATCCATCAAAAACTTTATGTCCTTATTTTTTCAAGTCTGCCCCCCTCTACTAGAAATTCAAGCATAAAAATATAATTCAAACTAGAGTTATCAATATAGTGAAACAAAGTAACCACTTGGGAATTCCAGGTTCTCCTGGAATGGACTGGATTCAAACCATCCAAGGATGTAAATGGGTATCTTTGGTTTGAATCAGTTTTTTTTCCTAAATTCTCTAGAAAAGTTTTCCTAGAGGTTTTGGCCAACTGCTTCATTACAGTATTTAATTAGGCATTACATACCAGCTGCCTGAAATGTCTATGAAATTGTCTACAGGAAACATATTTGTGTTTTCTGGTATCTATTTTTGTTTTATGAATCAAACCCTTTCTCAGTCTCCTACTGAAAACACAACTAATTCACAGCATAACAGTAATGTACAGGACCAAATGCCTGGGTTTATAATACTATCTTGATAAAATTAGTTTCTTTGGTAGGAGTATCAGATTTTGTGTTTGTCATCTGTAGTTATGAAAACTAAAGCAAAATTATTTCCATTTTAAATGAACATATTCACAAGACAAGTTATGAGGTTTATTCCATTTTTTAATGAAAATAATTTATCTGTTGCTCTAGGACTTCGCAGAGTATTGGTGTTTTTCCTTCAGCTGCAGCTTAAGAACTCAATTTTCTCCCATAATACAACACAAAACACTGTTACTGTCTCAGATATAACCAAATAACTTCCTAATCCTTGCTCAGGGTATTTGTGCTGAGAATGTAAGATTGAGAAACATTACTAAGACAGACGCGTCTTGGCATGATAAACCGCAGGTCATGAATAACCTCTGGTAATCTACGGACCCCAGGAACTGCTATAAACACCTCATTTTGCCTTTTGTTAATCCAGCTCTTAGCAAAGTACAGAATTATTGTCCCTAATATGAAAAGCTGAGGCAAACATTCTTCAGTATGCTGTGAGACAAGAGCTGGGAGCAGCCAGCCACCCAATGCTGGCTCCCAACAGCAATCCAAGATGAACAGAGGGATGGAGCACCTCTCCTACGAGGAGAGCCTGAGAGAATTGGGTTTTTCCAGCCTGGAAAAGAGATGGTTTAGGGGTGATTTAATTACAGCCTTCCAATACCTGAAGGGAGCTTACAAGAAAGACGGAGAGGGGCCTTTTTACAAGGGCATGTAGTGATAGGACAAGGGGAAATGATTTCATACTAAAGGAGAGTAGGTTTAGATTATATATTAGGAAATAATACTTTACTGTGAGGATGATGGGGCATTTGAACAGGTTGCCTAGAAATGTGGATGTCCAACCCTTGAAGTGTTCCCGGCCAGGCTGGATGTGGCTCTGAGCAACCTGGTCTAGGGAAAGGTGTCCCTGTCCATGGCAGGGAGGGCTGGAACTAGATGATATTTAAGGTCCCTTCCAGCTCAAGCCATTCTGTGATTCCTTTCTGCAGTAGTGACCATCACTGAAATCTTAAGAGCTCAAAGAGATGGATCACTGAAAGAAACCAGCAAGTACAAAGATAAAAGAAAAGGATGTTGCCCACAAACACCATAGTTAAGCTGGGGAGCTGCCTGTGGATGCTGCCCACACGCCCTAGCTACAAGCTTGCAGAAGAAAAAGTCTGCTAAAGGGCATAGAAAACAAGTCCAAGACAATGGACTAGATGGACAAGCAGACTAACCTCTTACATTCATTTTTACACTGTATCTATTGCACCATATAAAATGTACAGAAATACAAATCTTCAAAATATGCTATCATGACTCAGTAGCTATCTCATTATTTGTAATAAGTAGGCTGTAATTTTCCATAGCAAATTACACTCATTAGTAATACATTTGTAGCATTTAATCCCATTTATAATAATTAAAATAATACATTAATAGTTATTTATAATAATCTGATTTCTAACAATGAACACAAACTTGCATAAAAATAAACCACCTATATGCAACTAATTAATTGGACACATTTGGAAACAGGAACACCATATATGTAATATCTTCTTAAACAAATTAATTACATGAACTTAAAAGCATGAAAGAAATTTAAGCATTTTCTCACCACTTTAAAAGCCCTTGCAGGTGCAGGTAATGAACTGGTTTCTTCCAAATACTTCTCCCAGGAAAAATGCTTAGCATGTGGATAATCTGGCACAGAAGAAACATGAGCAAAATTAAACACAGGAGTGCAAAAAAATGACCTTAATGTCTAATTTACAGAGTGCCTAGCACTTTTATAATACTGTTTTGATTTATACATTGGACTTATAAAATCATTGCAAGAAAGGCTCTTCTAAATTCTCTGACAAATTCACCATACAGGTTAAAAGAGTCAACAATCCTCTCATACACACTACTGAGTAGCTATTGTACACAATTGCTTTGGATATGAGAATATTCTGTGATTCTCTCTGCAATATAAATAATGTGGAATGGAAAAATCTGTCCACTTAAATGAGGAAATTAATTCAAGTAATGAACAGTCATTCACTAGTAAACAATCTAATCAGTGATGGCTTTGAACCACAGTTGAGCACACCTGACTACTTGTTACTCTTGTAGTGAGCAATTTTTAACTAAGTTTCTAACAAAATACCCTGGACATTTATAAATAATCTACAGACATCATCAAAGAAGGTGTTGCCTTTCTCAGAAAATGTCATGTTTATAAACACTCTAGGGAAGAAACACAAAGACAGCTTGGCTGTTAAAGAAAAGGCAGCGCCTGTCCTTCAACTGACTCTGCACCAGAAGTTTAACTTGAAGTTTAAATATTAGTATTCATAAGCTAGAAGAGAACAAAACCAATTCTAATTTGTTTTACAAGGGATTCACTGCATAATAGGCTGCAATTAACCTCCTGGCAGACAGCCTGCTTATGACTTTTCAAGAGTGCTGGCTATTAGAATTTTTGTCGAAGTCAGTTTTAACCAACTAAAACTCTCCATGTTCTCAGACCCCAGATGCCAGTTTCTGCAACAGGGCATTGAGGTCATCCAGCCATACACAACAGTCCTGAAAAGCATCTCAAGTTTCACATTAATTAATACACTTCCTTCCTTCTTTATCATCTCTCTCATAGCATTTTCCTTCATTTCAAAGACCTCTTACAAGTTTGATTCCTTGATAACATAAGACAATTTTCTCATCAATCCATTACCTGGCACACTCAGTTCACATGAAGGTGATTCTCTTATGCAACGATCTCACACACCTGGAATTTGCTTTATCAGCATTTTCAGAATGTGAGTCTTACAGTCTTACTTGTCAGCCATTCAGCCAAAATTATGAACTTGTTCAGATTTCAAGAGATATCTTTTGAGTAGATGTCTCTTTACTAAATCAGTATATATTTGCATACTTAATGCCAAACATCTATTATACTTCTATTTTCTTATTTCTATTAAGTCCTGAAAAAAAGTTTACAGCTCTGCAAATATCAATTCCTGATTACAGAAAGAAAAAAATTCAGGAGAGTTAACAGAAACCTTATTGTAAATTTTAATGATGCTAGCTGACTACAGCCACCTTAAATCTTTCAGACATGTAACAATATACAAACCTGGTGGGGTGATGAGAGTTCTTTTATGTTCTTTACACCATCCAACAGGATGAATATGTGGGCTAGCTGCCTCACACCTGGAGGAAGGGGAGAAAAAAAGGGCCTGAAAATGCAGTTCTTCAGACATCCTATTATGCTTACAAACCAAGACCTACAAGAGAGACTTAAATTCCAAACAACCACAACACTTTCACCTTAAACTGCAAACATAACCTGAAGACACAAACACATATAACACAGACTTGCTACCACCTATACAAGCATAAGGCTTTATTTACAATTTTGCTGGAACACCAAGAAAATCAAGTCCTTTAAATTAGTGGTAGATCTTTTTTGAGAAGATCTGAAAAATTCACAAGCAGAGACTTGGTAGAATCATGTTGGCTAGTTGCAAGAACACTATAATCCATCAAAGACAGATGGAGTCTTGCAATGCCAAGACCAAAATTTGAAACCAAAAACTTAAAGATCTTGATTAATGGTCCAGGTTGCACCTGGAGGCAGAGGAGAAAATCTTGTATAACTGCAATGCACTGCCAATAGCAAGCAAAAATTCAAAACTGGATTCTGAGTGGCTTAAATGGAGCTAGAAATATGTTACTGTAACTCAGCAGCACATAAGCAAACTAAGTCTGAGAAAAACTGAAAAAAAAAAACCAAACCAAAAACCCAAACCAAACCAACAAACCAAAAAAACCAACAAAACAAGCATTTTAGGTCCCAAACTACATGAAAGAATTAGTGATCCAAGACTGCAAACTGCTCTTAAAAAACAGATCAAACTCTCTTACTCAAAGGTTTAACAACTTCCCATATTTTCTGTAAAGTGCATCCTATTTTGCACTACTGCTGTAGCCTGTGGCATGCCAAAAGAGCCAGAGAAGACTAACAGAGGCAGGGAGAGCTACACGTGCTGGCACGTGTCTCAGGCAGTGAGAGATTGCTCTCACTGTGCTCGCTGGGTCAGGTACATTGTGCACAGAGGAAATCAGAAGTGAGTGCTGGCTATCAAGTCTTCTTACAAAAACAAACAAAAGAGACACACACTGTAAAGAAACTGATCTAAAAGCAGACAAGAGAAAACCTGTTTAAGTCTTCTGTAATATGAAATTATTATGTATAGAACTACATATCCCTATTACATATTAGGATATTATTTCATAACATGACACATTTTGCACAATAAAACACAGTGTATATAATATATAATGTATATACTACAATTATTATATTAGTACTCAGTATTATTAGTAAAGGCAAAAAGTAAGACTGATCTACAGGAAAAGTAAAAAGCTATCAGGCCCTGCTGTGAAACATGCATCATCCCTACGTGTGCATTGACACGTACTGATGGTTTTTTAGTTGGCTGAACAATTGATAGTGCTTTTTTAACTAAATACATTGTATTTATGTAGCCAGGATGACTAAGAAACATGCTGCTGACACAAAAGGCCAGCATCACTCTGCATGGCACTGTGTGTGCCACATACTGTGCAAACACACTGTTTGCCTCTATTTAGCTGAAAACTCATAGCCATGTAATACCCATGTAGGTCTGCCCTTAAGGACCTCCCTTCTCTTAAGAGCCAACCCCACCTCAGCTCTTCTTTAGTTAAATAAATTCAATATCACAGTACTACCACAGTAGTATCATACCACTCTACTGTCTCATACTATACTACTACATACTATCACAGTATTCAATATCAATGTACAAGCTCTCTCCTCCACTATTTCCTACCCCTAAAGGTGTTTCAGTAGCTGACATTACATATTTCCAGCTATGTCCTGCCTATCTCTTCTGGAGAACCCCACCAGCATTTCCATCTCTCCAGAGGCCACGAGCTCAGTGTCCCACTCACTGCAAGGACCCAGTGAGGCCAAAAAAGTAAAGCCCAAGTAAGTTGAAGTAGTTAAGGCCTTCATTCCCAGTTCCCCAGGGAGAGGTCAACAAACCAACCTTAAGCAGCCAGGCAATTGTCTAGATTCAAACACCATATCTCCCTCCTGTGTTTTCCAAACACTTCTCAAGTACTTAATGAGAAAAGAAGACAAGCAGAGAGCAACCATGCATGAAGACACATACTTCATATAATAATCACTGAGCAAAACACCAAACCACTCATGATCCAGTTTCTATTTAATCCCTCTCTGAAGTCAATGTCTCCATCATTAGGCTGGAGAATAATAGGTAATCTCTTCACTTTACCTCAACCTGAGTTGCTAATGCAAAATACCCAACAGTGTGGGGCTGCTCTCTCTGAGTGTTATAAAATAATCATTATCTGTATCTACCCAGAAAGTATTAGCATGCTGGAAGTTCAGATTAATTAGGCTCCCTTAATTAATACACTTCTAAAATATCACATGCTGATAATGTGCAATATCTAAAAGGGTGCAATGAACCGTGCATGAGAGAAGAAGAAACTAAAAGTAAATTATGCAGGCACTCCATAGTCTTAAGATTCAAAACACCAGGTCTGCAGATCTGGAACACAAACGTACTTCAGGAATTGCAAAAGATAATACAGCACAGAAAAGATTGTAAACTCGAGCCTGAGATATACCACATTGCAGTTTTCAACCTTCAACTTTCGCATTAAAAAAAATGAAAGAGCGCATCATCCCTTAAATACATGGAATAACTTTTTTTTTTTAAATCTGAAAAGTATTTTACTTGATGTCTAAAACTTAGTATGGATAATCTTCAACAACAGAAATGCAGGCTGGGTGCTCCAGAACATGGTCTCACAACAAGCACTCCTCTAGCCTTCTACCTAAACAGAGTGATGCACTAATGACAAAAAATACTGGCTAACATAACATAATTATCTTGTGGCTATATATATGAAACAATTCTGCTAGTATTTCTTTGTAATGATGCCAATCAGATAATTCCATGCAGATAAAACCTACTCTAGATAGACTCTGTAATGGCTCTGACAATAGCCAAGGTTTTTAAATCAGTTCACGAATACCAACTTTTTGTCCTTCTACAATATATAAAGCTACACAGTATGTATTTAGTACTTATAGTATTACACCAGGTACTCTCTAAATTGCTGAAGTTGCCATCAATAAAAGGAAGCAAAGGAAGCAAGAGACCTTTTGTGGTAATTTAGGGCTGTTAAAACTCAGCACCAGACTCCTAGAAATGTTTTGCCTCCAAAAAATAAGAAAAAACCAGTGAGTCCTTTATGCTTCCTCTGGCCTCTTCCTTTCTCTTTACAGTAACTCTGAAGAGAAGCCAACAAGAATGTGGGGCAGCACTCCTCTTTTTGATACCTTTCACACTGGGAGCTTTACATGTATGAGGTATACTTTTGCACTGAAAAGACATATCCTCTTACTTCCTGAAATGTTTTGAAGTAAAATTCACAAATTATTTTCAAAACTCTCTTAAGTCAAATTTGGGCACAAGTCCTATGCTCAGGATCACTATGGTATTATCAGTATTATACTTAAAATAATCAAGCAGATGTGTAAAAACATTTATCAGGACAAACCTTCTAAGGACATTTGGTTTGGTTTGATTTCCCAAGCATAGTATGAGCACACATTTTAATAAAACTCTGAAAAGTGAATGCCACTGCACACACTTCTTGCCTTGAAGATTCAAGAAGAAGCAAATGACCAAGGAAATGTTGCAATGAAAGATGCATTCCTAGAAGATGCTTTGACATTACAGTGAGCATGGAACACCAAGCAACCTGTGATTCAACGACATTGCAAAATAGCACTAATGTAACATCTACAAACTTTGATTTGCTTTAAAAGAAAAACCCAGTCATCACAGATAAGCCTTGCAGCTTCTGCAACTGTGGTGGACTCAGGAAAAAGAAAGATTCCTGTTCCAGCAAAATCAGATCACACAGTCCATCTTCACCTACTGATTTCACACAGCCTTTTAGCTTCTGACAGTTAATTTAACAATAGAAAGTAGAGATCAGTAAAAAGTCACGCACAATTTAAAGTAAAACTATTATGCTTTAATTTGTATTATTAATGGATATACATCTAGTTTTGAAGAACAACAATAGTCTATCAGACTAAGCCCCAAGAGTTGTCAACTGGAATGTTAAAAGCTATGCTGACCTTTCACAATCAATTTGCCACATCCCACAGCTTTCTATCTCCTTTGTTCCAAAACAGAAGGCAGATCACTCAGCTCACATGCTTCATAAAACACAATGATCCATGAATTGTGAGGATGCTTACTAGGCCAAAAAAGGTTACCAACACTAGCAGGAGCTGAAGGATTTTGCACCTCCAAAACTACCTACACCTGGACCGCAGCAGAGCACCAACACCACCTTCTGCAGAGCAGTAGAGATGTGACAAATGCACTGTAATAAAACAAGATTACAGTGTCCACACAATTCATGTCACTTGTGACCCATTCTTTCTGTTGTGTAAGAACATGCAGACAGAAAAAGAAATCTAACATCCACACTGGAAACTGAAGCTAATCCAGAAAGTTGAAGTGGAGCCAAAAGAAGCAGAGTGCACCAACTGAACCTGTAAGAGAGCCATGCAGCAGGACAGAACAAGTGACAGCTTGCTGAGTTGTGGACATCTTAACTACAGAAAAAAAAAGCATCAAAGCATGGAAGAGCTACATGATGTAAATAGCCAGGAAATAGTTCTGCAATAAGGAAAACCAAGGGCAGCTGACAACGTGATTCCCTGGTGTGTGCACCACTTTGTGTGAAAGGAACATGTGTAAGGTTCAACAGTCCTTAACTCACTGCAGGAGGGCACATCCCAATGGAGGAGACACATGGAAGACAACTTAATATTGTTCTACTGATCACTTTCACCTGTCCTGCTAATTTTTCCCAAAAATCTGTTTCATATACACAGCTCATCCTAACTAGATCAAGACAGATGGATGAAAATGCTTGCTGCTGAAAAAGCTAATACTCAATTATTTCAGCAAAATATTTTCTTAAATAGGTCTCCACCTGACATTCTGGACAGATCTTTTAATTAAATGGTCAGCATTGTCTTTACAGTAAGTGTATGTGTTATAACAATTTTCTATTTTGAAATTATTTCTGATTTTCCCTTTTGGGAAACAAACCTTTTAATATTTTGATATTCACTTTAATAAGTGTAGATACAGTCTGTAACGAAAATGTTACCTATCAAAAACCACTCATACACACATGCCCCATAAATAACAAAGTGCCCTCAAGAATGCTACTTATACAAGCTCTTGATGGTGACATGTCAGTCATCCAACAGAGAGAAAAAAAAAAAGAAGAAAGAAAACCATAAAAACTATCCTGCAGCCCCATCTAGTGCATAATTGAGAATACTTCATCATTGACAAGTATAAAGCTGGTATCATTATAGGTCAGGGCTTCTCACAACATACTCCAGGAGATTATGCCATGCATCCAGAGGTGGTATAGCCCTACCATAAAACATTATTATATTTTCTATTTAAAGTCTGATAAGAAAATTGCTCAGTGATTCACAGGAAATTTAGGGTCAGATAATGGTTCATTATCCATTTAAATAGTTAAACCCATGCACTGTGACTCATGCTTCTTTAAGGTTGTTTTATCTTTTTTTTTGACGTAATATAACCCCTCCAAAAAGACAGTTCCTTTCAAATAGAGAGTGAAGCAAAGTTAATTATCTCAAAAGTGAAACAAGCAGAGTGCAAGTTTTAAGGACTTGGCTGCTAGGAAAGTAGTAAATGCTGATGGACAACAGGGCTGGTCTCTTACTTAGTCTCACGACAAAGTCCAGTCTGTTCCAAAAGTCATACAGATCAAAAAATGGTTCCATAAATCAAAAGCTATTTTATTTTCACATCAGGCTTCAGAAATCATTTTTCTATGCAAGACAGGAACAGAGCACACACTGTTTTAACACACTCCTGCTAAGCTGATCCCAAAATCTGCCTGTACAACCTTCTCTGAAGGGGAAATTCAGAGCAAGCCAAGGATGAGTGAGGGCACCCAGAACCCTCTGATGCAGCAAGTCTGGGATGCAGTATGTGCAGCACAGCCATTGCACCTCACTTCTCCTGCAGGCAAACAGCAACAAGCTGGCACAGCTTCACCTCTTTCAGGAGCTCTGGCTGTGTTTCCATTTGATCACAAAAAAATTAGGAAGATAAGGCAACATCAATCTGTGTGTAAGCAAATCTGATGTAATGGAATGGAGGAATACAGGATGGACCTGTATTTAATTCATAGTTCTGACATACTGAAAGATTCCCCACTCCATTTCCAGGTTCAGACAATGGTAAGAAAATTGAGAAGTCTCACTGAACGAGAATGCCTTCAGCTTTCAAAGCAGTATTATGTTTCATCAAAAGAGATGGAACAGATGGAAAGGACCTGGAGGCTTATGTTGTATAGGTCAAACTTCTCCTTCATTAAGTAAAATCTTGAATTTGACAATTTTGTTCACTTTTGTTCCATCTAAAAGCCACTATCAAAGGAAAATTTAATAGGATTTATAATACACTGAAAGTAGCATGACCATGCATTAAAGAGCTGCTGTAATGACTAATTCTAGCCAGGGTACTTCCTTTCAACCAAAAATGTATTTTCTAATGCTCAGAAAGAAAGTAAGGAAGAGTATCTTCAGGCTGAAAGCCTGGAGCCTGAAAACCCTTAGGCAATCGTAATGGGTTTCTGTTGCCTGAAGTCAGTAATATCAGTCAACTCTCTTTTAGGTGTCCAAAAATAGGAAAGTTTTTTTTTAACATCAATGAGAAAGTTCAGTCTACTCTAAATAAAACACAAAAGGTATACAGAGAAAAGAGTTACTTGTTTGAAAATAACCAACATACACAAAATAAGTAATTTCACCTTCATTGTTATTCTGAGATTACATGCAGACACAAGGAAACTGTGAGGTTAAATTCTGGGTAATCTCAGAAAACATTTTCATTTTTAGTTAGAGACAGCAGTTGGTAGACATGAAATTTATGCACCTAAGATATTTTAAGGCCCTTACAAACCTGATATCTAAAATTAAAAATGTGAGTGGGACGCATTCAGGTTACATTTTCAGGCTCTCTTTTGGTCAGACACTCCACTTCTATTTTCATTTGCCGCTCTTTTCTCTCATTTTCTTTCTTTCTTTCTTTCTTTCTCTACTCACTATTCTCAATGCAATGCTGAGAGGTAGGCCACATTACTGAGAATTTAATTTCCATGTACAGTACTTCCAGGAGCATCTTCCTGCTGCTTCCAGAAAGGTATTTTACAATTTCATCAAAAGAACAAAACTTAAGCTTGACTTCAGTGTAAACACAGCTCAAATGATTTCTGAAAACCTACAGGAAAACCTATGAGCTTTCCACTTCAAATTTTCTTCATCCTTTAGGAGGGCTTTATGTCACGTCATTTATATTCTACACATAAAATTCAGAAAAACCACTTCAGGATACTATAACTTTAACTAATACTATAAATGTAAAGCTTGGTTTTGTACTTGAAAACTGCTTCTCTCTCCTCTGAAAAGACTGATGGACATAGTTCCTGTTGACATTGGAATATTAACAAGTCTGAAATTCAGTATACATCTGCTATACAGAGTGCAGTATTTTACAAAGATGCTTATGCTACCTCTGAACAAACTACGGGTTATATTGCACTGTGTTTTCCCTAAAAGCTCTGCCTAACTGCCATTTTAATTATTAATTAATGTCATAGCTATTATTAGTGAACAGTCAAATGCCAAGATATTCAGACTAAGTTTTCCCAGTACCCAGTTTCCTGATGCTATGTAGAGAAAATGTATGGTTTGTGTTACTTCTTCGTGGAAATAATTGCTAATCTTTCTGGTCTTTGACTCATATGGTCTATTATCTTGATTTTCAGCTCTTGACTTCACTTATCTCACTGTTCACCACTTCTTCAATAATTCAGTTCCACTTCACTTTATTTGTCACATTGGTCACAAAATTATTATTTCAAGAGATGGACTCACAAAGTTTAGAAGCTACTTTTATAGTTTTGTGACATTTTCATTGACGTAGTGCCAAAGTAGTCATCAAATACAGATGAAGAAATTTTTCTTCATTTATTTTATAGGCTCAGCTATACAATTAAGTTGCTACTGCCAAACCCTGGCCATAAAGGGGATCCATAACAGCGCTCTAGCTGTTGTGAGATAACTTACTCTCCAAAGACTAAGGTAAACTACATTGCTCCAAATGATCTGTCAAATGAAGACCCAAGTGCAAATACAAACCTGCAGTGTAACAGCCTAAATCTCCTTCACTATCTTTATGCTCCTAATACATCCTGCTCCATCCACTGACTTTCCTACAGATACACACAGCCCCTCCACCATAAAACATGCAGAAAGGTCACCTCTAACACAGGTCAGGACAGCAGGATCCCAGTTTCCACTGGAATATAGAACACAGAGGACTAAAACCAGGTTTGCCACTATCCTGATGCTTTACAGAACATGACTACAGTTCAGTTTCAACATAAGTGGATCAAGAACCTTATGAACACATGCAGCCTTTTGTTTGATTTACAATTATAAGTAAAACTAACTCCAAGTACACTTAGTCTCATTATCATGGTGTATATTCTCCACTGAAGAGATCAACCTCAGAGATAATATGTAATTGAAATGAATCCACAACTCCAGATGCAGCAGCACACACAAACACTCATTCAGCACAACCTCAGCATTTTTCACGTGCAACTTGACATAGGAAAATTAATTCCTCCAGTCTGCCACTGAGACCTACTTTGGTGGCCATACTTAAAAATCCAGCAAAAGTTGGTATGGTAACTGTATCAGCAGTCTGGAAAGTATCACAGAAAACAGCACTTAAAGCGAACATTTCTGATACATCTCACTAGGATACAAAACAAAAACATCATACCAGTAGTCATAACTCTCGTCCCAGTTGTCAAAATGAACCAGAAAACGATTGTCCACCATGTCTGTTACCGTGGCAACACAAATGAAAGTCGGGTTCTTCTTGTCTACGGCTTCCAGCTTCATCCCCACTCGAAATCCCGACGGAATCACTGTCTACATAGAGGAAGACATTTAACTGAAGATAAATACTATAAATCCAGAAATCTCCCCATCATCCACAATCAAGATATTCCTGCCATTTCCAAATTTTCCAATTAACCGTCCCAACAGAGTGGCAGCAGCCTAATTAGCTGACATGAGAGATGCTCAAACACTGAGACTCGTGGTTTATGAAAGAAAAAAAGTCCTAAACATGCTGCTAAAATGAAATGTGTTAGTTTTAGCTGTCATTGATACTCTCTCTGAATAACCATTCTTGTTCCACAAGATTATGGTGGAAGACAGTACAAATAACAAATCTTTAATTTAAGAATGCATCGGAAGTTTACGCAGATAAGTAGAAGAGTAATGAACTGGAACTGCAGAGGTTAGCTGTGCAGAATGTGGAGAATGCTAGAATGTTATTCATTTTGCAGTAAACACTTTTGTTTTAAATTTCAGACTCAAGTCTGCCATCACTGAAATGTGCTATGAGTCTCAACCACACACATGAGCATACTCACAAATACACCATCAGTAACAAGTGAGTACTTACTGCATTCTGGTTTTCAAACAGTGATTTAGGAGCAGCTTGAGCCTTGCATGCTTTTAAATAGGAGGGCCAGCTGAATTCTTCTTCCTTATATCCTAAAAGAGGGTTGTAAAAAAAGGGCAATAAATGATGGGTATGAGACACAAGGTGCATGTATCAACAAGAGACCAATTTTATGCTTCTATCTTCTTCCCTTTGAACGAACATCTCCAAGCAGCACAGGCTAAAACTCACCTCTTTGTCTCTCCTCAAAAAAACCTCATCTTATCACCACCTAACTTCCCTTTGTTGGTCTCACTGACACACACAGAGCCAACAAGTGTTCTCCAGCTGCTTTTCAGTCTGTTGCTTTTACTTCAGAATCAGAAAAAGACCTACAGATCCCATAGTTTTTCCCACTGTACCAGTCAGTCCAAGAAAAAAAAAAATCCCTCCTCCTCCAGACTCCACCATATTACATCATCAGGCTAGCACTAATACAGCATCATCACTACAAGCTTTAGAACAACCCCCTAGGTTATATCAAAACAGTTGCTTATACTATCAATGCCTCAGGACCCCTTCTCAATTTACAGTATAAACTGTCCCCTGCATGGACATTATACATTTTTTATTCTATATATACAACACTTGAAAAGAAATCTATTTCTGTTAGTGTTTAGTTTCTTAGGGGGAAAAAATACAAATAATTCTTAATATATTGAACTGCATAAAATAACCTTCAAAAAACCATTTGTAGTTCTAATCTAAAAAACAATGCTAGGAGTTGGAAGCAAATAGATTTCCTCCTTTTTTCTGTTATGTAACAGATGTAGAAACATCTCTTTTAGTCAATATGTTACAACCCAGTAAAGTAAGATCAAAACCACAACAAATTTCACTGAGTGACTGCCTTTACTGAAATGTGTCACCTCTTAACTACTTGAAGTATTACTCAAATATGCCAGAGACAACTGCTTTGTTTAACCTGAGATTCTCATATTATCCCAAGAACCGCAAGTTTGAAACCCTTCACCTTCTCTGCACAGGGCTTTCTAGCTTTTCATTTTAAACAGTAGTCAACATAAACTAACCTGCAAGTCCAAACAGAAATACTTTCCTTATACTCCAATTGTCTCTTGTCTTGATACACTACAGCTGTGTATCAAGCTTTGAAACCATTTTTATGTTGTATTTATATTATTTCAAATATATGTATGTTATATTTCAAATGCTGTATCATTTGAAACCATTTTTAAAGCAATACAGTATTTAGGCTTTTCATTTTTGCTTTGTAATTCTAGAGAGTATTCAAAGTCCAAACTCATAGCAGACAATAAAAAACTCCACCTACTGCATGAGTGAAGGGATCAGTTACTGGGACTAGGACAAAGCCCATGGAAAAAAAAAATGTTTTAGTAGTCTGTGAAACAGTCTCTGGGCAGTGTGGGTCTTCCTGTCACCAAATGAGAAAGGGAGATCTTCAGCTCCTAACTCATCTCTCATAACAAGACCAAAGGTCAATTTGATTTATTCACTGCAGATATAGATCAGTCAATGCAATTTTTACATGCATATATAGACATGTACATCCATTCTCTTGCTGCAGATTTTGCCTGTGTGAGATAAAAAAGTGGCCTCCTCTACACAAAATGAATAGTCCTGAACACCATCTTTTTTTAATTTCTATGAAACCCAGTTCAATCTTGCCTCTTAGCTCTCCTACACCTGCTGGAAGCTCAGCAGCAGCTACCTGTTGCTGAGCTGTGGGGGTGGGAGACAACCCATGACAAGACCTGTCCTGCCCAGCAGCACTAAGAGTTACCCATCCTTTTCATTTTAATAAACATGGATAGAAACACATTTCAGAAAACATCTAGAATAATACTCTTCCTGTCTCATGTCCCTCACTCCCTACTCCCTGCCCAAGTCAGACCACCAGGTTCCAAATTGCTTAGGGTTTATACCATGAAGGTCATAAATCTGTATTTTAGCTGGAAAATTAAAGGCTACTAACACAAACCTTTGAGTTCTTCTCTGGGGTGCTATTTTATATAAATACTGTGCCCTATGTCATAACTCTCTTTGGCTTTAGCATCTGTAAAATTTGCAATGGGCACTACAGAAATCATTATTAAAATGTCATAACACAGGAAAATACAACCAATCTGTCCAACCCAATTAAAACAGAACCTACAACTGGTATTTTATCCTTCCCCTTGGAAAAGCAAAACCCCACAAAGTTGTCCCAGAGGCAATCATTCATGGTTAACAAAAGCTTTCTAAACCAGGCATGTAAGATGTAAAAGGTGACAAATCCTCATCATAGATGCAAAACTTACTAAGCACACTGTAACAGCATCAGGAAGGCTGTAACTGCAAACTACCCATTTGCTGCATACAAGTCATTACATCAGCGAGGGACAGCCTTCTAAGAAATTCTTATTTATGTTCAAGAAATTGCTATTTCTACACAGCCAGTTATGCAGAACTGTGTCCCAAGGCAAGTAGCACCCTGTAGCCAGAGTGGAGCTTGCAGAGCACTCAGAAGAGCAGCTCATGCCTCTCAAGGCTCACACAAAGAAATGCCATCCTCTCACACACTGGCAGTCCCCTTGCCCCTACACTTCCAGTGGCTTTACTCTCACCTTCCACACCTGAGCCCTTACATCTACAGCTTTATCATTGTCTGCAAGCACATTCTCTTGAATTTGTCCATGTCCTTATTTTCCAGCCCTTCTAAATCACATTATACTCCCCTGACGGTGTATGCCAAAATGGCACATTCATTTATTTCTCACTTTCCAGACTTCAGGACTTGCTCCCTTCATCCCCACATACTCCCCTCCATATTCCAAAAGGACCACATTTATCTGTTTTTCATGGTACAGTTCAGTGCAGATGCCCTCCAATTGCCAAAAGAAGTTACACAACGTGAAATGGAAGTAAATTATGCAAGTAAATTACACTCATTTCAATACCTGTACACCATTTACACAATTCCATGTACAAATTACACTTTCAGGCTTGCAATCTTACCTTTTTTCCTCACTATTTTTTGTTTCTATTATATATTGATCCTGTTTTTGTCTCTATTTCAGACAATCTTTGTGGAAAGAGAACAGTCTTTATTGTCTGTACCAACATATACAATAATCACTATGCAGTAGCAAAAATATCCTACAACCTTCCACTAAAGGATCCTCAGCTGCCTGTGAATCAGTTTGTATATGCTCAGTTTAAGCATATATGTCACCAGTTTGCTGCCATTTTTCTTGCAATAAGCTGGGGTCTAAGTTTGCTGCTCAGTTTTTTTTTCCCTAATGCTTTATGGATGACTCTCATGGCGCATTGTTTTCTTGGTTTCTCTGAATTTCCACTCAATAAAAGGGACATGCTTTTGAACTTGACATTTTAGGCAACATATGTGTTTAATTTGCCATTTTCAAATATTCTTGACTAAATGAACCAAAAAAAAAATATTACAGCATTACACAGGTAGTCCCAATCTCAGAATCATGTAAGGACATCGAGACATAAACTAAACAATACCTTTAGGTGGATGAAGCTTGTGACCTGTTTTTTCACACCATCCAACAGGATGAATGTCTGAAGAATCAGCATTAACCCAGAAATCATAACAATCTGGGTATCCATCAAAATGTAGTCTTATTCTGTAGCCACAAACCTAAAAGCAAGAATTGACAAAATACAACACTATAAGACCTTTGCCCTACCACTTCCATTCAATATTATGTATAATAACTGTATGTTTTCAGTCAGCTTTTTATTTCTGTCCAATCCAGCATTAGATGAATAAATTCATTTGATAAAAAGGGGAGAATTAAAAGGCAAAGCTATTCTCAGTCTGAGTGCCTCCTCTTCTGGTCAAAAGAATTTAACTGAAAGCTGGCTATTGCCAGTAGTGCTCAAAAACTTGACAGTGGTTCAACCCAGCATCAGAGTAAAACATAAGCCCTATAGAAGAGCATGAATACATCTGATACAACCGAGGACAAAGCACAGATAATGAGGTTCTCAAGCTATCCTGATTAACTGATATGCAAGGGAGCAGTGAACAATAAGTATGTTCAAAAGGCTCTCCAGAGAGATATTGAAAACTGTTTAAGTAAAGATGAGAAGTCAGTGGAGGTATTCCCCAGAACTTCATTATTCCATGAAGTAATAAGTCAACCACTGAGAGGAGGAGAAAAACAGGACACAATACTGTCTCTGTATGGAAGCTCTCCACATCTCCCTGAGTGCCAAATGACATAAATGACATAAATCTACAGCAGTTATCAGTGAAAATCTCAACATCAACCCTCTTTTATATTTAATTTGTACAGTGACATAACTTCCAGTTTCCCCATTTTAATTCACAAATGAAATCCAAAAACCCATTAAAACTATGTAAAAATCAAAGTAAGGTATGTTTTAAAAATATACAAAATATGCCTGAAAAGCAGGTTCTCTACTGAAAGCAAAGAAGCTGCTCATCAGAAAAACTATTTCATGACCCACAGCAAAAAGAAAAACTGGGTTTGTATTTTGTGTTAACTTGTGAAGTTGCCAATACAGGCAATTTCTGCAGCCATCAGCCTGAAAAAGTTGCAGCACAACAGCAACACAAGAAACATTTAGGTATTTGTATCAGTGAATGGAGCAACTGCAAATACTAGCAAACTTCTATAAAATTGCTGTGTATCAGTTGTCATGATTCTTTTCTATTTATTATTTCTTTTAAATACAAACTACAGGATTACAGATGAAGCCACACATCATCCAACTAGTCTAATACTGTTTTGAGTAGCTGTGCATGTTAAATATATGCATTGCTGCACTGACACCGGATATATTCTTTACATGTCTATCAGGCAGAAATAATACAGCATTATTAATTTAAAAACCATCTTCCTACATATAGTTTTTGTCTGCCTGTTAGGTAAGAGTGAGGGTTTTCAGCTGCTGCTGTTTCATTTCGGTCTCTACTATAACCCAGCACTGTGGCTGCTTCCTCACCTCGGCCACCGTGAGAACACAGTAGATCGACTGGTGCTCAGGATCCACACCCTCCAGCTTCATCCCTACCTTGAATCCATTCTTGTTGTATGGGAAAGACTGATACTGCAATGGAAAAGAACAGTTTTAATACTTCTGAAAGTATACCAGAGAACGACACAGTATCTTATAAGGAATAGAACAATCATCATTTGTTATTCACGTTTCGGAAGGAACTAATAAATCACTTTAAGTTTCATCTTCTCAAAAATGTAGAGAGGAAAAGAGAAATTGATGATTGTTTGAAAAACACAATGACTTGAAACTTGAGAGTATGTAAGAAAATTAGGAAGAATTAGCAAAAGAGTCAAGGGAAAGATGACACCATTTGTCTTCAACTTTTTTCACTAATTGACAGTAAAACATCTTAGCAATTTAATTATTTAATTTTCAGCCTGTACAGTGACACCTTCCTGGTGGACAACATTCCTATAATAATCACAACGATGACTCCGCTTTGCC
Source organism: Urocynchramus pylzowi (assembly GCA_013397555.1). Classification (NCBI taxonomy): domain Eukaryota; kingdom Metazoa; phylum Chordata; class Aves; order Passeriformes; family Fringillidae; genus Urocynchramus; species Urocynchramus pylzowi. Next base: position 29,257 of record VZRH01001320.1, on the reverse strand, counting down.
TTTTCAGTTCTGCATCTCAGGCCATGAAAGATGAACTGAAAGGCAGAAATACTGAACACTGTTTGTATGTAGAGATTGCCTATATGCTGTCCTTTATATACTGAGTCTAGACTAGTCTTCCAGGAGAATTTCTACATCCCAGGAACATGACTACCCTTACATCACATTACAATGAACCCAGAAGAAAATCTTTCAAAAAACAGAAAGTAAAAACAAGGCTAAGCAGGATGGATCAACTACCTTTTCAGCCAGCAGGCATCATCATCCCTCCATTAAAGAGGATGGAAGGTAGCAGATATTAAGGTTAAATTGAAAGAAAGATCAGAAAAATAAGTAACCAAAACTGAAGACAGTTTTCCACAGGTTAGAAAATTCACAGTCAGTTTTATGTTACAGAAAAAAACACAGGAAAAGCATCTTAAATGTTCCCTTTTCCTTCTGTTTTTGTCTAGGAGACATGCTCCTGAGTCAACTGCAGTACCTCTGCAGCCAAAGGGAAGAGAAGGGTAGCAAGAGAAATACTCAGAGAGGTACCACCTACTTGGAAGGAAGGGAAACTTTGTGAGACACAGCTTAGAAATCACTCTAAGGTCTAAGGAAATGGCAAGGACCCTCCAGCATCCTGACCATTCCTAACTAAGGGTATGAAACAACACAGTGAAAAGTACTGCTTCTGAAATGGTAAAATAAAAAGAAAAAAAGAGTAATTATCAAAATCCAAGCAGAAATCAAGAATTCATGATTGGTTGTGATGTTAGGTTTGGGGTTTTTTTTAACCTATCTGTTTATGTGGCTTGCTTGTTCATCTGTAAAATGGAGAAATATTACCTGGCCAATTCTGAGTGTTATTAAGAATTCTCTTTCTGCTTTAAATACTGCACACTAAATCAAGCATTACCTAGGGGCTAAAGACTTTGAAAGAAAATACCAAATTAAGATGCACTGCATAGGAAAGGTACAATGTGGAAGAAACACTGCTTAACTCTGGACTTTAGCACCGTGTGCAGTGCCCTGCAAAGCCTTTGTACTGCCACAGCACTTCATGGGCCTTCAGACAGGCAGAGCAATGCTTTGTAAATCTACCTTCCCACTAGGACACTCTTTATCCTGATTGTTTCCTTGCTAATTTTTGAACCAGTATATAGCACAGGGGCACACAACAGTCAGGGGACTGTTGTTCTTGCACCTACAAATCTATGGATTCTGTAAACCTAAATCCCACTTCTTCACTTTTCTAACTCAACAGCAACTAAACCACCAATTAAAGACCAGCATCACATGGCATGTGTAAGCTGAAAAGCTAATTCCCACAGAGAAGATTTAATAGCTGAAGTATGAAGCATACAGAAAGAAATGGATGCAAGAAACAGACTACAAGTAAGAACAGAATTGTCCAAAAAAAGGTAACATATAGCAGGAGTACAGCAGCTGAGACATGTTCACATGTTTCACCAGGTTTTGCAAGGGAAGATAAAAGCACGGAAATCTTGTGGATTTAGATACAGAGCTCTCTTCCAAGCAAGAGAGGTGGCACTAATGAAAGCACTGAAATGACATAGCATAGCAGGCAAAGGACAAGCAGGACATGATGATGTGACATCCAATCAGATGACAGGTAAAAGGAAAACAAGACAAAGTAGTAGTATCTGATATAGTAACAAAACATAATGTCAGCAGAAGCTGAAGAAAAGACAGGTAATATAATCAAAGCAACAAGACAAAAGATGACCTTTGTACCACCTTTCTAAACATATTTAAAGAAAATGATATGGCATGAAGAAGTGTGGGTATGTATCACATTTTTTAGCTTCAGAGACTAGAAGGAATGGCTAGAACTGCAGATTTTGGGAGAGCATCTGCTTTCTGCAGTCTGATTTGACAGCATTCATCTACAACAGCAGAATTCTCTGAAAAAACAGAGAGAGATAATTGCTTTCATAATTGCTGACGGACACAACCTAATTTTCATCATGCAGGTTTTCCTGAGAAAAGAATAAAATCTTCAAATTATTTTTTTAAAATTGATTTCCTAGGAATTTCATGATCTTAGGTGGTTGGCTGACTTAAATTTCAAAGGTCATACCTCCTTAAAAAGCTTAGCAGGCACTGCAATGGCCTTTTCTTCCTCCAGATAGGATGCCCAACACCATGCTTGCCTTCCTTTAGAGGGTACAGCTATAAAGAAGCATACAACAAGGAAATAATTCTGTAACTGTTAATATCTCAAGGAAAAAAAAATCCACAACCCAAGTTCATAATATTCTTAAATTTACATTTTATGAAATGCGCTCATGGTGTTGTTCAGAACTTATTTCAGAAAAAGAAGTTCTGTAGGCTGAAAGGCACCAGGAACATGAAGGTTCCTGATTTGTCCAGAAACATTTCCAGCAGTTCAAATTTTGATTAGTAACATGAAAAAGCTCCTTCAGGTGACAAGAACAACTTACAAAGTCTTGCTCCAATGCATTTTTCCTTATTGCTCCTAAGAAGCATTAAGATATACAATTTGCAAAAGTGTAAAAAGTTTAGTTCAAATCACAAAATAACTCAGTATTTTAATGGGTTTCTTTTTTCCCCCATGTCCTTCTTTTACTGGGAAGCATTTTCAAGTGGATACTGCTCAAAGTAGTTTTATTAATCAGGGTTGAAATACCTTATTCTTTAACAGTATTCAGACTGTTTCTCACCTACTCCATCACTTTGTAGTTTGATGGTTTTGCGTAGAAAGGCAGTGATTTAACAGTATTTTCTGCAAGTCTTCAGAACTGTCACCAGAGCTTTTCTTCCTCAGGATGTCATTAGCATATGACAGAAACCTCCAGTTTCAGGTTTGTTCACACAGTATAAACACTTGCACAGTAATTGCAATATTGCTTACAGTCCATCTTAATAATGGCTACAGTCACACAGTTTTCAGGCCTTGAAAATAAGGCACTACCTGCACTAGCAATAGCCAGGAACTTCAAGAACAGATGGCTGGAGGCTGGCCACATATGTATCTACTTTCATACACCTCTACTCTGCTCTACTGATCTTCACCTAAAATGCCTCCTCTGCACAGGCAGCTTAGCATTTCAGACCATAAGCTCACACTGTCAGAAGGATTCATCACAGTCCACACTGTGACTATGGCTTGATCCAGACTGTAGGCTACTCATAGGAAAAATAAATCCTTTAAATAACAGTCTGGCTTAGCATTTTTATGACTAAAACATGAACCACAGCAATAGTGATGCCAAACTCTCCTGAAGAAAGCTTACAATAATGTAACCAAAAGACAATAAATTTCAGAGTGATAGTGACCACTCAACACCATTAGATCACAATCATTTTATTTAGGATTTACCCAGTTTTTATCTATTCCATTAAAGAAATTAATTGTGCTTGGTTCTGAATACAAATTGGTCTTTGATACCAGTTTATACATTTATACTGATGTTTTCCTAAATAAAAATCTAAAAAAAAACCCAATAGAAGACATTTGTAAATCATTCTGTCAGTGGGCAGCAGTGATTTCCACAAAGCATTAGCTTTGTGCTCGTGTCTCACACGCTTCTTATCTCGTCAGCCTTAGAAGCAACTGTGGAAACATTTCAGGAGTGATTCTGTCTTGGGAGGGGGATCTTTCATAACATTTATTGTTGCATCTTCAACCAGTAGTTCATCTGCCTGGTGTACATCAGAGCTAACTGGAGTTCTGTGTTGATTAGTGGCCTGGCAACCTCTGTTAATGTCTCCCCATCTACCATAAGAAGCACTCTGGAGGGCAAGGTGTAGGTCTGTGGTTGGTGTACCACTGAGATATAACAGCAGCTGATTCTCCCATTCTTCCTAAAACTATCTATCACACAAATAGCTTGAAAGAACAGCACTCATTTAAAATATGTTTTATTATGTTGCTTGATGCAGTATATGTCCCTTTGGATTGATTACAGCAATTATTCCTAAACAGTTCCATAAACGTGTCTATTTCCAGCGCATAATGAAGATGCAAAATTGATCCCCAAGGAAACAAAAGTAAACTTTCACTTCTGCTTGATACATGTCTTTCAGCATCTGGGAACTCAATGGAGCTGATTCCCTCTAACACTGGCACTATTTAGAGGGATGAAGAGAAAAAAACTAAAAGGCACATTAGTTGCATTTAGACTCACCAGATCCTCCCCTATGCTGCCTTAAAATTTAATTGCTGTAAATAACACTGTCACTGTCTTTTTACAGTAATGAAAAATATTCAATAGGGAATATAAATTCTGTGAAACAATGCTGGCAATTCCCAATAAGATATGGATATTACCTGAAGAATTGATGGTTGAGATTTTTGTTTCATACTCTCACTTACTTTGTTTCAAAATGGTTATCTCCCCTTTTCTTTTTCTCCTGGCTCTCTGCGAGACTCTCAAGATCCTTCCTTCAGGTTTGTCCTCCTAAATTAGAAAGAGAGAAAAAAAAAAACAAACAGTACAGTAACCAGTAACCTCATTAGCTTAGAAGTCTAATATGATAAAAAGTTGATATACTGAAGTTTAAACTGTGACTTCATTTAAATGGCTATTGACCCAGCTCACTCCTACCTCAAACAACATTCAGATGTCTAATAGAAGCAAAGTGAGCATCAGTGACAAATCACAGCAAACACAGTGAAAATTACAGGCAGAAAATTGCAGCCAAAATTATTGGCACTCAACCAGCCAGCCTTGCCTGACCCAGAGACAGATCATGAAGCCTTCAGCAGGCCTCGCTGAGACACTGATAAATAACAGTATCTTTGGTATGCTTACACTTCCAAAATTATTTAAAGGAAAACCTCTCACAGCTTTACTCTGTTGGTTTGTTTTTTTTTTTTAATGTACAATTGTTTTATTGTTTTATAAATACAAAATGTCACTGTGATCCTTTTAATTTTTTTCACTGTTTTTGTGTTAACAGTTTTGTGAGCACCTGAGCAGATGAGCAGAGTAAGTACTCATCTGGGAGGGCAGATGCATGGAGACAAAGAAGGTATCCCCTGACTTTTGCCTAAGATACTGCTAGGCAAATACAGAGAGCTGCAAATTCCCTCCTGACAACTCTAGTATCTTCATCCTTTTGACCATTCTGTAGCTGCAGAACTCTACCCTTCTCCCTGAAAACTGTGCTACCGCAGTAGTGTCACAGCTATTGGGAAGAAAACACATACTACAAGAAAACAAGCATTATAGGAAGGTACTGTGGGGTAAGCTTTTTCTAAAATGAAGAATACATCCAAAAGGGAAAAAAACCCAAAAGGTGCCCCAAAGCAAATTACACTGCAACACAAAAAGCAAAACAAATTTTTTGCTATGATTTTTAAAGGTCTATAGTTATTTATTAATATGCAGAATGACAAAGTAACAGGGTTGTTGGGAAATATGTACTCCTGTTTTTCCATGCTGAAGACATGGCAAGTCAACGTTAGCATCATTTTTCCTTTAAATTCTTTTTGTTCTGTTCTTAAAAAAGAAGGGAAAAGAAACCAAAACTAGCTTTTATCAGATCATTATCAATAATTACTATTTACTGCTGAGGCATAATTAAATTGGCAAACAAACCAACTACTTATTGTGGCTCTGACAGAGTGATGAAGTCTCTTCTCTTTGTGGACTGATGGAGCTACTGACATCGCAATACAAGGCAAAACTCCCACCCAAATACTTGCAGGAATGGGTTTATGATGCATACTAACAATTTCATCTGGATTATCCTTCTTTTCCCCATAATCCCGGGACTCTTCTTTGAGAGGTACTTTTGCTTTTCTTTTCCGAATGCCTTTAGAATCATCTTCCCCATTGCATTCCATGCTGGGATTTTCCTCCTTTGGTTCTCTATCACAGAAGTAATACAATGACACAAAGCCAATATTATTTCACTTTTCATATTCATAAAACAAGTGAAAAAGCAAGGAAATGTGCAGGTCCCATAGTACTATACTGCATATATTCTTAGAACTACTACTGAAAATTAAGTCTGTCAAAAGAATTAATCTGAGATACACACAATAGCAACTGTAAAAGGAAAGCTGTCAGCTTACACTGAACAAATTTTACATGTTTTAAACAGTGTGTCTTTTCTCATGTACTATCAAGTCTCCCAGAGAAGCAAACTGTGAAATGTTTAGGACTGCAGGGCAGTTTAGAGAGAGGAAAGCAAAGGTAATTGTTAAGTCTGACAAATCCAATTGGAGAAAGCTGGTATGTGACTGTACAAATTGCTAAACAAGAAATCAGAACAGAAAACTTTGAAGCAATCAGTTAAAATGAAAGAAAATGTACAAAATCATAAATGTTTAAAACTGCCATAATCTAGCAATATGTAATACAGAATGGACACACTAACACAAACATGCTTTTATGATGAGATGAAATGCACTAACTGAAAAAAAGGAACTGAGAAAGTGCAGTATGCTCATGTTTTCACTCACTGTCAGCTATAAAACAGCTCTTGCACTTAATTATAATTAACTTACCACCCCAACCATCTCATTACTGATTATCTTAATTCCAATGACTGAAACAGGGTGGGAGTCTGACACTGATTCATGCATCCCATAGACTGTTTTACTGCTTGCATCTGACAGCAGAACACAGCACACTTGAGTAAAAAGACTGCCTTCAATGTCAGTGTTAGACAAAACCAAATGTTGTTAAGGCATTTACACAAAAAACAGTGAAAAAACATTATAAACCAGTGGTGACACTGACACTTGTCCACTGAATACCTCCCTCTGCCCCACCATGAACGTTTTATCCCACCACTTCACTCTCGTGCTGCATTTATGCCAAATTCTTTGTTTCTATGCTTTATCATAGTACCTACTTGTTTTTTACTTGCTGAGCACATTTCTGGCTGCAAAATTTCCCTTCAGGAACAAATTCTTCTATGGTACCATAGCGGTAACAGTTTTCACAGAAAACAAGTCCATCCACTTTTGCAGTTTCCTTCAACCTTGTGGGGATCCCTGTCTTTTCTGAAAAGGCTGCACAATGACAAAAGTTAACTTCACTTAGGCAGAGGTGATACATTCCCAAACATCCTTAGCAGGCCTTGCCAAGCAAACAGAATAACATCAGCTGCACCACTCTTGTCAGAATGAAGATCTAGGAGCTACCGTTTGCATGAGGTCCACATTGCTGAAAAGCAAGACAGGTCTTCACATTGCAACAGGAGAGAGGAACCCACTATTCTATGGTTCTGTCATGTTCTGATGTGGCTACTTGTGGAAGGACTGAATTTTATGATGGGTACTGAAGGTCCACAGAGTCATCACTGTTTAGAAACCATGACCTCACCTCTTGCTGATATGCCTATACCTACATTTGGGAGAAAAGGGTTGGGGAGAGTTATCTTTACATTGGTTGAAATTATTTCTGGAAGCAAATCGCTGACTACAATCTGCAGTCTCTAGCAGCAGCTACTGCTCAACTTGCCCTAGGTCCACCAGAAGTGAAACATCACTCAACTTGTAACAAAGCAATCTTCAAAATACTAAGTTACTCACTGATCCTGAGCTGCAATTTCCCCACAACAGGCACAGTTCCTAGGAGAGGCTGTATCCCGGAGAGAGTGTAGCTACTTTCCCTCACATGCAAGTATGAAGCACTGTCAAGTACTCCAGCCTCTAGAGCAGGTTGTTGTCTTTGTACCTCCCGCAAAAGGCAAACTTCAAGTCACAGACTATTTATGTTGCTTAAGCACTGTACTGTCTTTGAAAGCAGAGTCAAATGAACTCTTGCATGCAGGCTATATCCCCCAGAAGAATGCATAATGTATGTTATATTTACACACCAGCATCCTAAGTGGTTCAAAACAACTATTTATCCTCACAATGGAAAATTTTAGCAGTGTTTTTACTTTTGGGGAGCACTAAATTAATCAAGGATGGTGTAAGGTAGTAGCAGAATGCTTACTCGATACATCTGTATGTCCATAAACAGAATTCAATTCACTAGAAACAGAATTTTTGTTTAGGTTGGTCAGACTGGAGGGGATGCTGTTGCTGTCAGTAACCTATCTCTCAGTCTAACCAGAGAACCTGTTGTGCAACTACACTGTCACAATGATGCTACTCTCATCACAGATTTGAAATATGAATTAACTATCACTCCCTTGCTAGAAAATACATTAACAATGGTCTGAAGCTTCAGAACTCAGGGGTGCCCAAACCACTTTCCTACCAGTGTTAATGTACCACATGGCAATTACGAACTAACGGTGAGAGAGCAGGAAAGGAAAGCTCCCACTGACTTCTTGTGCTTATAGGGATGATTATGAAAGAAAAATTGTGATGTCTGCTTTTCAAAGTGCTTACAGAATACATATTTTAAAAGAAAGTTGATAAAATGTAATACCAACAAGGAAAAAAAACTAGGTAGTTGTAAATAATCACAAAACCAGTTGTGATATTCTCTTTCACGCTACTCCATCATTACTGGAGTCAGTGTAGAAAGATTGCAGTAATTTACGACCATGTAAACCAACTCTCCTTGAACAAAACAGGTGTTTCTTACTTCAGAATTTTAAATGCAGGAAACACTTCATCTGGTAGATAGATACTACAACTCTTAGAATTTTACCATTTAAGACAAACATTAACTGTTACTGCAGACTGATTTTATTGCTACAAAAAAAAAAGCATAGTTGGCAGGAGCAAGGCATCAGTGGGGGTATGCACTGCACATCTACCACTGACATCAGTGGTGGCAGCTGTGCTGACCATACCAAGGCAGTTTGCAGTGCACAAATCAACTCTAGGCCATTAGGAAAGTCTGTGGGCAGTCTGTGAGAACCAGCTCAACAAAAAATTCAATTTAAAATCCTCAACAATTTAAAAAAAATTACTATTTTGTAAATTAAATAGAGGGAAAATACCAATTCTAAATTTAGAGAAAATTACTGTAAGGAAAAAAAATGTGGCTGTAATTGAACTTCAGATGTTTAACAGTAGAATTATTTCCTTTCAACTTGAAATTAATTTATTTTCATACTAATTTACACCCCAAGAAACGGGTTACTTCATAAGATATACTTTGTCCATTAAAGCAAGTAAATTGGGTTTTATTTTTACTTTGGATGCTATAAGGAAAGTTGATGCATTAAAGAAACTACAGTCTACCAGAGAAAATGTTTACTGCTTCTTAACTGACCTTCTTGAGCAGTTGGAACCATCCAGGTTGTGGTAGCAGTTGCCTTTTTAACACTTTCCATCTCAGTTTCATCTGTAATTACTTCCAGGGCCCCAAATTCATTGACTCTAAACTGTAAGACAAAACAAATGGCACAGAGAATAGTAAAAATTTACTAGAAGTCTCCTGAATTATCTTCTGTTCAATAGAGTTTTTACATGGTGTCCTCATCACATTGCCTATTGCCTATGTGTTTCTGCTTATCCCTATGGAATTCAAAACAAGCCTTTCTTGTTTCCATCAAGCCAAATGTGAATTCATTTTGATATCTATAAATATTAATTTGCAATAGATACTGATCCAGATGCCTCCAATATCTAACTTACACACACATATAAAAAAAAACAAACCAGTAACAGAAATTCATGGGAACATCCCCTAACCATATGTTTTTCACTGCCAGCAAAATAACACACTCCAGACACTGAGTATTCTTTCTGAGGACAAGGGAGCTGAATGAACATCACGCACCAAATGCTTCACAGAGTACAGAAATTTCAGCATCCTCTGAAAACACAGTACTTCTCCACTAAAAAGCACACATAAACAAACATCTCAAGGCAGTTTATGAGGTGTTTAATTACACGCTGAATGTGATATTACTGTCAGCCAGACGCAAGGCTCAACAATGCCCCACATGCTGTGCTTACACTGGAGCACCGCGAGTTACAGCCGTCCTGCTGCCAGAAGAAAAGTTTCTTCCCAATGCCAGAGTGATTACAGCACTACCACATGAAAATAATTCTGCTTCCCAGTCAATACGTGGTTTGCTGGCCCAGCTGGTGACATGGATTTAGCTCAAGGCAGTGTTTTGTCCCCGATGCCCGCCCTGAACAGTGAAAGGGTGCCTTTGCCACAGAGAACCGGTCTTTATCAGTGTGGTGCTCTCACCAACAGCTATCAACAGGGAAAATTACACCTCAGAGAGTCCTTCAAAGCTGCCCGGCATCCACCAGAGAGGATATTGCTTCAAGGCCATAGCATGAAGCCTATTTCTGTTTCTCTGGTCAGGCAACTTTACCTCGGGAAAATGGGAACAGGAACAATTGCCTGGCACTACACTGACCCTTTCTGTGCCTCCAGAGGCTGTTGAACACATCACACCCCCTCACTTGGGACCACAGTACAGTACTGAAAAAAAGCCATTCTGGCTGCAAGCAAAGGTGACCCCCATAGTCACACACATATAAAGTGTGCTTTCACTAAGGCAGTCCTTCCAGCCCTAAGGAATGTGAACAGCTAAGAAATAAGCTGGGGGGAAGGGAAGGAAAGAAGAAGAGGCCCTCACACAATCATAAGATGTCTGGAGCTAAATTTTTTGCTTGTGATCAGCTGTGCTCACAACAGATATGAAAGCATGGACAAACTGCTGATAAATCCATCTGGACTGAAACACCATGAGTTTGACTTTGAAAGGCAACCAAATGCACTAAACACCATGTGCTGATACTTCAGTTTGTGGAGAGACATTCATGCTGTTCCAACCATAGAAAAGCAGTAGAGTTACTATTCAGAAGAGTCTTACAGCTGACTTACACACCCAGTCTTGTTCCTATTTTGGTTAAGCTCATTTTTGCTATTTGTGCTTTGCTGCCTCTGCAACAGGTGGGTGTCAGAGGGAAAACCTTCCTCGCTTTCAAGAGCTCCAGCTCTGCAAGAGCTGTCTCACAGCAGGCAAGCTGTGAACATGAGCCAAGACACCTGCAGGTTGCTGCAGCCTACCAGCAGGCTGGGCACAGGGACGTTACTGAGCAGCTCTTCCAAACTCTCCCCCACACCTTTGTACAGTGTCAGCTGGAACACCCATGCACTAAAGGTGTTCCTGAACAGTTCTGGGATATCTAAATACCTGGGATGTTTCTGCATGGTTAAATCAATGGCCAGCCCTGACACCACACACACGTTCCTCCTCCAGCTGGGGCCTACTGTGGAATCCCCTGGACATCCCCCCAGGTAATGTACCTGGACATCCCCCCAGGTAATGGAGTGACCTGCCAGCCCTTCTGGCTCCAGAGGGCTCACTGCTGACTGATAGGGACCAAACAATGGAAGACAGGTGACTGCAGGGAAGGCAGCTCCCATCCACTCTTTTTCCCTGGAGGCTGTTAACAGCAGCAAAAGCTGAACCATTAAGGAAAAGGTCCTCGAGGAGCCCCTCAAAACCAGGCAACCACGCTGAGATGGTCTCAGTGACGGGGAGTGACAACCTGCCACTGCTTTAGTAGGCAGGAGGGCACAACAGTCCAACTGAGCACTGCCTCATTGATCAACTCCTGCTCTTGCCTGCAGCCTTGCCTTTACCAGTGTCAGAGGCCTCCAGCTCCTGTTTGGAGGCAAACTTGAATTCATGACTGTTCTCACTCCCTATTTTCCCAGCAACAGCATCAGCACTAACATACCAAGCTCTTTGTGGCTAACCAGAACAACACCTCAGACCTGGGAAGTAATACTCTGGTTTTAGCTGGGGAAGAAAAGGCATGAACAGCTTGTGACAAAGGTTAACTGCTTAAAAAAGGATAAATAGATGTACAAAGCAGCATGCTGCACAAAGTCATCACAGGATAAGAGCAGCCAAAGCAATATGCCAACTAGTGTATGCTGCTTGAAGCATGACAAAAAAGGATCAAGATTAATGGTGGTTTATGTGCCTATGAAAAAATTCAACACCTTTGTAAGCCTCTTCTACTTAGAGTGTAGGAAATAGAAAACCTAGAAGTAAAGTTTTCATCACAATATTTCCTCCAAGCCAAAATACAGTAAGGGCAGTCCTCCCAGGCACTTCTCTAGGTGTCTTGACAGTTTGAAATGTCACAGCAGGTGACAGTGCCATCGAGCCAACTTCTGAGGATGGATCCATAGCTTTCTGAGAAGTAAAAATTTGTTTTCAAGTCACAAAACTCCTTAAGTAAATATAGAAATTTGCATTGGATAAAGGGATTTCCCTTCAATCTGCCTTCATTGCATCAAATAGTGAAACTCTCCTTGACTGAAACAAAGGCCACAACCAAGCACTTAACAAATAAACTCATAAAAAAGACTGATTTTTGTCACTTCAATGTTTTAAAGAGAATAAATTATAAGGCTCATTATAAGTGTATAAATTCAATCCACTTAGCTTTTGTCAAATACCTGTTGGCAAATTTTAAGTTCTCTCCTAAGGTTATTCTCTGTCCCATGAAGCCAATGGTCTTAAAAGGTCAAACAGCAAAAGAGAAGAGCAAGAAAACTCAACAGCTTTCCTGAGCAAATTCACATGAAGATAAACAGGAGCAAATACAGCACCTGGATAGGAAATTTAACTTCCAAAGTTTCATGTACAGGCGAGCAATGAGGGCAAAAATACACATGTTCAGGTAACTGCAATTCTTTTAATGCAAACATATTGTAACTGAGTTGGCAGGAAGAGTCCAGCTGCTAATAGGTAAGTATACAACACAGAACTTACTCAGCTGCCTTGTTTGCAGTTTCCACAAGGATCAAGAACAGTACCCTCCATTTAAACATCATAAGAGATTCCTTCCACTCAGAGCTGAGATACATTTTCATGTTCTTGGGAAATAATGCCTTGATATACTAAAGCTTCAGCTTTTATGACTGTTGATTTTATCCCCAGGAAAATTTTAATATTCACTCAATAGATAATGAACATATTGAGGGAATCCAAGGCTTAAATAAATAATAATCAAACATTATCAATACTTTCTGAACCATTTCTGTCCATCCACATGCTAAGTTTTTCTACTGGGACCAAAATTATTTTTAATTAATATTTTCCAAAAAATTAAAATTGTTTGAAAATTCACACAGGACTGAAACAAGTATCATAAGCCATTAATATGAAGCCTTTGTCTACTACATGCAATAGTATCACACAAGGTATTTCAGAAATGTTTCAGAAGAAGACAGGCTTTCTGTTACCAGCGGACTGAAAGTCCATTCCTGAATTTCTTTCTTGAAAAACTTCCTTTTATATTTTAATTTCCACATATTCATTGTCATTTTTTCTTAAGCCACATTACCCTATGGATTACACAGCTGTAGTACCCTAACACTTACTCTCTTGGTATATGACAGAGCAAGGAATTATGTACCTCCTCAAACTGGATTTTATTGTGCTAAGGTCCTTCTGTTCTTATGAAAATATTCTCCATCTTCCTGTTTAGCCTGTCATTCTTTGCCCACCATGTGATATGCTGAACCACGGAAATCCCAGGAAACATGACAAAGCATAACTCCAGTGGGTTTAGAGAATTTCCATTTCTAATGGAATTTCTTTGTCTTATCCTGCTGGCTGGAAGTCACTGTGGTTTTATGTAGGGCTAATTGAATGCTAAAAGGGCCTTCAGTTCTCTTTTCCACATTTCATAAAAGTACTCTTGAGCATTTGTATCTCTGTGGGATGAACAAAAATTGCAAACAATGCAAAATGTCTATCATATTGCAGATTAATTCTTAAAAACTCAAACCTGTTGGGAACAAATGCATACAATATAGTTTCAAATTAAGTCCCCCCTGTTACATGGGTCCAATTCAGAGCAGCACAGATCAGACCATCAATGCTTGCTGTTACTTATGCCCTCTTAAGAATGTGAAAGATCTCATCAGTTCCCACAATATCAAATTAGAATAAAAGTTGCTATTGTTTTATATATGGTAAAATTATTATTTGGGAGGACAGACAAAAAAAAAAAAGGAAGAACAATTGAAGTGCAAAGGAAAAAAAAAGAACAAAACCCCCACATATGTTAATGCGCAGCTTTAAAATAAATTAGAAAAATCAGCCAACACCACCATCTACTGGGCAAGACAAGGACAAAGAGTTCATTGCAATAAAGACAATTGTTGCTCCATTCTGACACTAACTTCAGCAACAAAACATATCTTGACACTACAACAGTGATTGTGGACATTCTCAGAAGAAATCTGCAAAGTTTTTAATATCTAAAACACAAGTAAATTGATTAAATGTTCAATACTCTTTATGCCTATGAAGTAGCTAAGCTTAAAGTAGCAGAATTCCACAGCAGTTTGTCAAGAGAACTGACACGTGGGACTTCAGTGATACAAGAACTACACTCTGATCTCTAGCTAGCAAGAAGTTATCATCATTCTTGATGCTAATCCCTATTTAGTCACAGTGGTTTCAGTGGGACTCCTCAAATAAATCAAGAGCTTTCCTGGCATTTTACAGTCTTTTTAAAGTGAAGGAATCATCTGTCACCATTGAATTGTCCAACCACATCCTGCTACATGCCGAACTATTTTAACATATTACTTAAGTTGAATAAGTTATTAAATGCCAGAGCTTGTCCATTCAACCAGACCCCTCTTCCCTGCGTGTGTGATACACTCTTTGCATGCCCAATCACATACTACTTTTTCCACAGAACCCCTGCCCCAGGCAAGGGCTGAATAGCATTCAGAAAAATGAGGCAGCTGTTGGTATTTTTATACTCTTTCTTCAAGCAGTAAAGCCAGTCTTATTTACTCTACATGGTTTGAAAGCAGAATGACTGTTTATTTTCTTTTTTAAAAAAACCCAACGTACAACAAAGAACACACATGTAAAAAAGCTTTAGGCACTCTAGCAATTACTGTTACAATGCAGTGTAAAGTAACTCCTGAAATAAAATCTCTGTTCTCAGCCACTCACAAAAGAAAAAAAAAAACGTCCCTTTGGTAGCTCTTCATCCTTCTGAGTACTCTACTCACAGCTTATTTTAAAGCACTCAGTAAGCACATGGACCTTTACACTTGCTTTGTCACAAAATTTTGTCTCTTTTAGGGATAGAGAATATTGGGAAAATGTGCTGTTCCTGCACCTGCCAATTCTGTTTCTTCAACCATGAGAAAGGATCCTGCCTGCACACTGCTACTCTGCAAGTATGGCAAAAGACAAATTTAAGCAGCATCACAGCATATGTAGGGCTCCCTAAATCACAATCAGCAGAAATTAAACTCCTCACCACGACCAAGTGGCAAGGCCAGACCCACTCTCACTGCAAAGATGCTGTCAGCAAGAAAGGCAAGCACTTCCACCAATCTTGGACTCATTTTAAGATGCTTCAGTAACACTGCAGTAGGCTAATCCTGAAGTAACAAAGAAGAGAGAACAATTTGCATCCAAAAAGAAATGTTTTTTTCCTATCTGGGCAGGCACAAGCAGGAAGGAATTGCTATCAGATTATATCTTCTAAAAATAAAAATAATAGGAGCATTCTCTCATCACTGCTGAACAGAAAGCTAAGGTACCATCAGAGAACATATCCCTTTAGCAAGAGGGACTGACATTTTCCCAGTATATACCAATACCTCAGTCTTGTCTGCAGTAATGTTTATCTACTTTATTCTTAGACACTCCTCAGGCTCTTCCAAACCCCCCCAATCCCACTTCAAGTGCTCAAGAATTATCTCAGTACCAGAGGGCTTCCCACTGATTTCTCTACACTGCAAACTCAGTCTGCCTTATTATCTCCACTTGAGTAGGAAATTGCAGCTAAACAGACTTTCTTAAGGTGACAGATAAATCAGCAACAGAGCCAGAAGTCAAGGCCTGCCAAGATGACGCTTATTGATCCAGAAGTTGACCTACAAGGCAACCCTGGCTCCGAATCATTTTGGCCAGAATATTTCTAGATACAAGACACTAATATCTCATGGGAAGCCCAACCTAGCAAACAAATAAAAAACGGCTACCTGCCAAAAATTTGGTTCCAGTGAGTTGCTCAGCATTGCGCAGAAAGGCTGCGGCACAAACAAGTGCGGTGCTGAGCGTCCCCGTGTGAGGATAGTCACAAAACTATTCCTTTTCCTTCCTGAAACCCTCTGCCCAGTTGTTTGCAAATTTAACAGCATCTATAGCAAACAGCACAGAAGATTTTGTGGTAAAATACCACGTGATCACTTAAGGGAAGACTACCATGAATACACACAAGGAAACCCAAACAAAGATCCAAAGGCAAACCTAAATCCAGCATTTCTTGCCTTTGCAGTTTTAACAGTGGTCTTTTTTTGGTCTTTTTTTTCTTTATATAAGGTTCACCCATTTTATGACATTGCAAAGTTTTAACCAGAAATCTTTGGCAATGAAGCAGAGCAAGAGCTAGTTAATTACATTAGATTGAAGCAGAATAAAGTTAATTTCATGTGGAAAGGACCAGGCCACTAGGTAGAACTGCTGGGGCTCACATATGGTCAGATAAAGTCCCATGTACCTTGCTTTCTGCACCCTACGCTGTTCCTTACCATCTTCCCTGAAGGAAATCCATCGTCTCTCTGGTGCAGTACCATCCCAGTGCCAGCAGTGATTTAACCAGTTACCAGTGATGTTTCCCACAGACACCACTCTCATGGACCCTCCCTGCCTCTCCAGATTCAAAGTGCAGCCCATGTCACCGTGAGAGAACAGGAACAGTGTTCTCAGCGTTGCACTGAAAAAGCACTGTACAAAGTTACCACCCGAGATGCTACCAATGTTTCCATAACAGTGTGAGAAAATAAGTTGCTCTAAAATCACTAATTATCCCAGGCAAGCTGGAACACAACTTCAGAACAGGGAGGTGGAAGGATGTGCTTTACTGCCTTGAGTCGCTGCAGCACCCCTGCATTCAGAAACACAGCAATCCAAATCACCTTCCTTACCTTATTTACAACACTGCTGGAAATACCAAACACCACTGGCCATTATTCCACCATTCATATCCACTACTCTATTTGGTTTCCTACAATATTTGCTGCCCAACTTTATTTACAGGTTAATTTCTTTATCATTAAATTTTAATTTTTTTTTCTTTATGTTCAAGCACAATTTGCAAGCTGGAAATAACCAAAATTCTGTCCACGCAGTTTATAACTGCTCACTTTCCAAACACAGCACTAGAAAATGCATTAAGAAGTACTTCATAAACTTCTGTCACTGCAGTAGGAAGTGACTGTAAATTATTACAGCTTTTCCAATTTAATGAGTATATTTAAATCTTGAAGCCATAGAGTTACTGTGTGCACTCAGCACAGAGATTTAAAAAAAAAAAAAAAAAAGAAAAAAGAAAAAAGAGGAGTGTTTCACATTTACATTCACACCATGCAGAGTAACTGGTAAGCACTGATGTTTTTCAGATGAGCATACATTACTTTGCCTGCCACATGAAGGCATTCTGTAATTTGTAAACTATTTTAAATTCTACTGGAATTCAAGTTTTCTGTTTTATTTAAACATCTTGAAAGAACTAATATACAATGCTAAAATTTTTGTTCACAGTCTTCAGTGCATCATACTGTACAATTTTTAATTCTCCCCATTCCCTGTATAATTTGAAATTCTAGCATTTTCCACAACTACTCACTACTTATCTGTCACACAGCATGCTTAAAGCAGTGTTCAAGGAGTGTTAACTATTTTTGATGAAGATTTTTTAACAAAATCTGTATAAGAATATATTTCCACAGCTTTCTCCAACTACAAGTGACAAAACCCAAAGAATTAACAGTGCCCAAAGTCGTAGGAAAAGAACATTTTCAGCATTTTACTGGTATAGAAACAGATTCAGAAATAAGAGACTGTGGCATGGCTGAGAACGGAAGCTTGGTATCTGATTTGGCTCCCTCGTTTTGATTAGACTGGGAAATAACAAAAAGAAATAATCCAAGTATCTATTCCCGATTTAGATGTTCTTCTGTACCACAAGAAAAGTTAGATTTAAGACATTTGAAGAAAACACTAAGAAAAGTTATTTTAAATGTTTCAAAACCATTTTGCTCTACTTACAATAGTGTTTTACCAACTCTTCACCATTCAGGAACTCATATTCACAAAAATGAAGTGGTTCTAAAAAGAATGGTTGCTCATATATACTCGCCTGATAACCCCAGGCTGGATTTTAATAAAGCACACAAGAGATTTCTTAAAACACGCATATGTTAAAATAAGCATGACACTTAATCATGCAAGCAGTAAAGACAAGCAAATGTTGTATTATTTATACAACTAAAAATAAGGACTTCAATTAGGTAACTCCCTAAAATGTCTATATTAAAAAGCAGCATTTCAATATTTTGGTATAGGTTTAACTTAATCTTAATATGCTGATACAATACAGTTTACCAAATCTGACTGTTCAATTTCCCCTAACATTTTAAGAAGAGAAAAGATTAAATGTGAGAAATTAAGCAATACATTGTCTACAATGGATATTTAGGCTACTGCTTATTATTTGTTATAAAATGCCTCAGACACTCTAAACTACTATGAAGCTGCAAAAATAGAACATTTGTGTTTAAGTATCTTGCTATTACAGTGTTTTCACCGGATTTTTCAAGTGCATTTCAATGTAAATACACAACAATGGTTTGATACATTTAGTAAAATAAGTCTATTACAATTTTTGAAAGACACACACAAGCTTACAATAAGTAACCGCTAGGTAAGGTCATTTTCCTTAGGTTCAGGACACAATAGTAAAATACTCTGTGATCAGGAGAGTTCAGGTAAATAATCCTCATTAACCCTATTCTGAGAATTCCACAAAGAGCATAACATATTTTCCATGACCACATTTACACTTTCAAGTGATTAGTCACCATTTTAACCATCACTATTTACAAGCAGTCCTGAAATATGAGTCGTTACAATTATCATAAAAGCTTAAAAGTCCTTACTGTTTTAACAGCTCAAATTGTTTCTGGTATCTGTGTGAACACCTAGTCTCTCACTGCATCTTGATGTTCCCTGGTACAGTGACCTTCTTGGGCTAATTCTGCATTGTTAGAAAACATTCTTCCTTCAGTCAGTCTTTAAATGCCTCCATTTCAATTTCACCCCTTTCATCCCTTCAACCACTTGCTTTTGTATCTAACAAAATGCAAACAAGCAAACAACCCCCCAAATAATAACTCAAAAAGGAGCTCCCTGGCCAATACTCTGTATATTTCACCATTCTGGGTGGACTACTATTGCACCTCTCCTAATGTTTGGATAAAAGAAGGAATCTCTGTCCAAAAACCAAATATGTTTGTTTCCAAATTAATAAATAAATTTTTAATATTTAAATATTTATTTTTAAAATAAATAAATTTTAAAAACCCAAAAGAGCAGCCTTAAAATGAAGATCATGCTTTCCTGAAAAGGACATAGTTAAGAATCTTCTACATGATTTCTTGAAGTTATTCTGAGCTACCTCCCAGCTCCTTTCCCTTACTTTACATGGAAACTTTCCCAATTCCTCTACTCATTAGTGACTCTAACTTTGCTTCAGTTTTGTATGACATAGGGTAACCACAACTGAAAAAAATCACAAACCAGTGATTTATATGAGATTATTATATTTTCCTGCACTGTTCCCATTTGTATTGTTCAAATATTGCAATACTATGGTTCCCTTTCACACAATGTTACATACTAAAATAGAAAGAAATTTTGAAAGCCTGGACTTTAAAATACAGAAATGTTCAGGGATGTGGAAGCCCATCATAGCCTTGGCTATCATCATCACTATGACATGATGAAGTCTGAAATACTGGAAGAAGCCAGAGAAAGAAATAATGAAACAGCAGCACTGGACTTCAGAAGAGGCCTATGTTGGCTTGTTCAGAGATCTGCTTGGCAGGATCGCACAGGAGACTTTTAAGGAGTAAATAGGCCCAGGAAATCTGTCTCTCTCTCTCCAAGGGCTTCACACCAAGAGAATGAGGCATGTCAACGTGCAACAAGTTAGGCAAATGTGGATGAAGGCCATCATGAATGAACCAGGGACTCCTGACTTAGTTCAAAAAGCAAAAGGAGGTAAGCAGAACATGGAACAGGAAACTTCACAGACGAGGAATGTAGTGATATTGCTGTAGTGTACAGCTGCAATTAGGAAATCCAAAACTCAGCCAGAGAATAAACTAGCAATGTCTAACAAGAAAGACTTCTCTATGAGTAGAGGCAGGAAAAGCAAACTACGAAATTGAAGCGAATGGCTGATGAACTGAAGGGCAGGGCTGCTGGTCTATCTAGACCAGCTGAAAAAGCTAATAAGCTGAAAAAGATGGGCTAACAAGATGCTATGAAGGTCCACCAAAGCAGGCACCTGGGACAGAGCATATCTGTGCACTAGTTCAGACCAGGGGCTGACTAGCTGAGAGCAGCTTTGCAGAAAACCTGTGAGCTGAACATGAGTCAGCAATGTGCCCTGGCAGCAAAGGTGGCCAGGAGCACCCCAGGCTGCCTGAGCAAGAGGGCAGCCAGCAGGACAGGGGAACACACCATTCTCCTCCAGTGAATACTGATGAGAGCATGTGCAGGCTGCTGTCTCTGCTAGGAGAAAGGCACTCTCATACTGCAGCAAGTCCACCAAACCAGGTACGAGCTGTGGCAGATGACACGCAAGAAGCTGAGTGAATCCATTTGCTCAGTCTTAAGAACAGAAGGAGAGATTTCACTGCTGTCTTCCAGCAGTTAATGGGAGGATACAGAGGGGATGGAGCCAGATTCTTCTCAGATGTGCACGAGAGAAGGACAAGAGGCAGCAGGCATAAGCTACAAAAGGAGAAATTCCAGCAAAGTATCCATAAAAGGAAAAAATTACTATGAGTGTAGACAAATGCTGGAACAAGTTGCCCAGTGAGACTGTGGTATCTCCAGCCCTGCAGATAACCAAATCCTGAGCAACCTGATCTAACCCGCCCTGAGGTCTGGGGTACTCAGTCTGGGAGGTAGCCTGAAGTCCTCTGAAAGAAAACTATTCTGTACATTTATTCTACTGTTCTGTGACTAAAAGCAAAAATTCAAACAAACCCACAAAACAAACAAACAAACAACCTAAACACCAACACAAAAACACATTCACAACATGTACGTCCCAAATATCAAACATTTTTTAAATTTTTACTTCAACAATAGAAATCCTACCAGGCATCAAAAGATAAAAAGTTGTTTTAAATGCCACACATTTTCTTGTGAGATTCCTTTCAAAACATAAACTACAAGCAAAACACATTAGTTTGAATTATACAAAAATATTGACTTTAATCAAGAGGAAATAGGTACAAGACAGTGTCTAACATCAAAATTGCCAGCACAGCAAAGGACACCTTCTGATGACAGATAAATAAAAAGAAACTGAAAACGAAAGAGTTATGATTTACTTCAGGAAACTCAACCAGGACGAAAAATGTAAGCAAAATTACTACTCCAATATAATTCAAATTTCTAAACTGCAACCAGCTCAGAAGCACACACTTTATTCATCTTTCTAGGCACCCACATGACAAAAGCATAGCAAAAATAAACTATTTTAGAAATAAAAATACCTAAGAATGTAAGACCATGAGAGTCAATGACAGTATGAAAATTCTCAGTGTAATATAATGCTCTAAGTGGACTGCATTTTCCCACTTTTGAGATTTCTTTGGGATTTTGTGCATTTGATTAATTCTGTCTGTATAGTGAGGCAGTGCTAATTTATGCCTTCCTACGGGGATGACGGCTGTCTGTGCCAGCACCACAAACTGAATCAAGAAACTCCAGAGCTAAAACCTAACAGGCTACAGTCTCTTAACTCAGAACTGCAGATTCATGTTTTATTCATAAAAGCAGATACCTACACACCAGCTTTTCATATGCATCCTTTTGTCATTTAACATTTTTATTGAAAAAATTACATATCTTACCTTTAGGTCACTTCCTGGCAAAGTACCTATGCCATCCTTCCAGTCCATTGCACTAAATACATCAAACTCCTGACCATTTCCACTAGATGCAGATTCATTCATGATGCATGTACTGGAAAAAAAGAAAAAAGTTATCTGAAAATTCTGTAAGTGGTTTAAATGCTTATATCCCCAGATATTTCTTCTAATACACTTCACAGATTTGTATCAAATGCTTCCCTCTGCACACTGGCAATGTGGACAACTGATGACAAGGGTGATAATATACATGATGTAATAAAAGTAAGGGGAAATCTTTCTGAAACTTTGAAAATAATACCTGTTTCACACACTAGGAGGCAATGGGGTTGTATTGGAGAGAAAAGAAAAAATTCAAACTGCAAATAAATTGACACAAGGAAAACATGTCAAGTACACTTAAAAACATCTGTTCTAGGAAAAGCAAGACATGACTGCATGCCTCTAATAAATACACTAAGCACTGATTAACAGAACTGCATTTCCTCAATACTGGATAGCATGCTGATATGAATGCTTTACCTAAGTTCAAATTAAAATTTCAGAATTAATTTGACACTGTCAGTTTCCTGGTCTGATTCAGGACACTTGAATATTCTTTATCTGTTTCCATACTGATAAATTTTGAATTGCATTAGTTAAAACTTTTTTCCATGTAGAGAAGCACATGTATACACCAGAGAAACCTACTGCTTTGCAAGACTTGACTTTACTGGATCCCTCTGTTTTAGAACAGTGAATGGAGAGAAGAAAATATTTACCTTCAGAAATAGTGCATCCGGACATCCCTTTCTGTGATAAAAAATTTGCACAAGCAACAGAATGGATTCAGCTCACCACTTGTCACTGCCACAAACACACCATCAGTTGCACTGAAATGCAAGAGTTTCTAGCAGCCACTTGTGAGTGGCACCAACTTCTTCCTTTCCACTTCTCACAAACCCAGCAATCTTTAAATCTGTGGCCTGGCACCTAATTTACTATTTGTGCAATGTGGAATCTGACTTTATTAATTTTGTTTCTGAAGAACGGCTGCACTATGCCTAGCAGCTGAAATAATTTGTGGCAAAATTAGCTGTCATTGTTTGCGAACTATTAGCAAAACCTCACCACTTTTGAAATTTGCACTTTCCAAACTTTTTGGAATGTAAACTCTCTGACCTTTTAAATGAACACTTTCTAAGCCTCATACCCCATCTGGAGACTGCAAACTTTTGCTGCAAGTATCAGTATTTGAAATTCAAATAGATAGAAAACTTCCTCAGAGCTTAACCTTGTTTTCTAAAACCTAATTTCTAACTTAGGTCCCACTCTGAATCTGCAAATACTCTCTGGAGATCTTGACTTTTCACAAAAAAAACCCAAAACCCCCAAACAAACAAAAAAAACACCAAACAAACAACCCAAAAGGTGCTATTTGTTCACTCTGACAACAGAAAAAGATTCAAACCAAGCAGAAGTAAACTCAGGTCATCTAGAAGCGTTTTATTGAAAGGTTGAGGAGAAAAACACTTAACTTAGCTGCATGAAAAACAATTGAACTTACATTGTATTCTTCAGAAAAATAGTATCAATCACTGTAACAGCACCACTACAGACACATACTAGTTTGGTTTGGGGTACAGAATGTGAACTCCTTTCATTTCTCCTTGGTATCCTCTTCATTTCTAGCAGAAGTCTTTAAAATCACCTTACTCCATGAGTTCTTTAATTACACTACAGCAACTACACAGTTATCAATAAGATAACAGGAGCTGGACCTCAGTCAGTATCCACTGCTAAGAGTAAAAGCCTTTGCATTCCCCTTTATTTCATATGGTAGGCAGGGTTCACAGAATGCTTTTTGAGCAAACTTCACATTTTTCACATGACAAGTTTGAAGTAAGAACCAAATGATTCAATGCGCCTTTCCCACCTTTACGTAATTCTCTGAGAGAAAGCATTGAAAACCATAACAAAAACATACAAAAATTCATTTTAAAAAACATCAATAAATCTAAACAAATTCAGTGCAAACTGAGAAATTTCCCACAGCCATAGAACTCATCTTTTATAATCCCAGGCAAATCCACCACCCAACCTCAGGGCAAGCTCCTGCGACACAACTTGGGACCTCTGCTTGATCTGAGTACCAAGCACCACTGCAAACCAATTCAAGCAGGCTTGGCCAAACTGAACTGCAGCACAGTGCCAGAGGCACAGGCCTTCCCTCAAGAACATAAGACCCAAGCTGCTAAGGAGTAGCAGAAAAATGGGATCTCTCCAGGCACCCGTGAAGTTTTAAGGACACGAAACATGCTGGTTCAAGCACATTGGTGGAACAAGCTCCCCAGGATTAGCCTGGCTAAGCAAACACAAAGCTGTGGTCTGCATTAACTGAAGTCTCTAAGTAATCTTAAATTATCATTCTATTTAGAGGACACTTCACTCAACCCTCCTGTGGTTTATTACACAAAACATGCTCCAATGATTTCTGCAGAAGGTATGAAAGAAGTTGGGAAAAGACTTGGAAGGCTGTGGAGAAATGCTACCTCTCAGCAGCTGCTGTACCACAGAGCAAGGAACATTGGACAGCACAGCTGCTCCGTCAGATGCTGTCATCTCCCATAGTGCCACTCCCATTACAGACACGAAAATTACTTAGGGGCTGGGAAACTGAAAGAGTCTAGCCTACTTAGGCAGGGAGTAAACCATGAAAGATAATAAAAAACTGCAACAGAAATGTTCAGGGCATATTCGTCTCAAGAAAACATACAAATTCTGACTTAATTGCACATAAGAAACTTTCCTCAGGTAACAAACGGCAATAATGATACATTCTGGAGATGTCGAAAGACATTCATTATTGCTTTCCTTTTGAAATTAACTCAACGTCAAAGGCACAATCTGTGTATGTTTCACATTCTGCAGCCTTCAGAAGTGTTCTTGGTGGGAATGAAAAGGTCACAGGGCAACGCAGATAGAAATTAATTTACAAAAAGGAATCACTTTTAACAAAGTATCTGTTTCCAGCTTTGCTGAGTTTGAACAGATGAAAGATAGGCCTATATCCCTCTACTAATGATAGCAAGAAACAAGATACAGACCAGTAAAATTGTTACAGCACTAAGGTACTAAAAAGGGAAGAACTCATTGCAATTGCTACATCTAAATCTCAGAACAAAGAAAACTAAAGACTGTCTCATCTACTCCTTTAATTTTTTGTTTTTAAAGCTCTGATGTAGTTCTTTGAACTAGTATAACTCCTTCTATAATGATTTCTTCTGGTATCATTTCTGCTGCTGCACTGCCAGAAAAGTAGTAAAAACACTAGACGAATAAGGGGCCTGTCAGTGAATGCCATCTAATGCAAAGGAAAGGACATAATAGTAAGTACTTGGAGCAGTCATCTTCCAAGAGCATCTCCAAAATCTGCCTTTAGGGATGTAACTATCTCAGTTCTCACAGCTGTAAGAGAAGTGTGCTGCACATTAATATTTCAACATTAACTTTGTTTCAGACATATGTAATACAGCCACTAAAATAAACAAGCACATTTAATAAGATTAAGACACATCCTTTAGAAAAACCTTCATTTTCACCAACAGGTTCAACGATAAATATGTACCTCACAGAGGAGATACTTACTGAAAATAACAGCACTAAAAATTAGCTAGTTTCATCTGGTGAGAGACTGTCTAAAGATATAAAGCAAAGAAGCAGGACAGAATGTGCCAATTAGACTTACAAGTAGTTTTTGAAGTAATTATAGGGTTATGTAGTGAATACATCAGAAAGTAGTAACAGGAGTCTTCCTTCCAGTCAGTGCTTAAAAAAACTACCTGACCCCTACCTGAATTTTTTACATGTAACGTGCTAACTGTGAAATGCTTGTATTTCTAACTGGTGGGGTCAACTCAATGCTGGTCACTGGGCAGCAGAGACTTCAGCAGTAAAGCCACCAGTCATCACTGCAAGACTGGTATAACATGTCTGCAGTAATCTGTCATTTTTTCTTATGAATCTCTGTGTATTTTTATTTGTACTTTTGAGGATTTCTGTAGCTGCCATGACAAGACAGCCTAGCAAATTTGTCCCATACTGATCCTCTCCCCAGCTGACAGCTCCTATGAGGAGACCCAAAACTGGGAACACAGAGCCAGGGGAGGTCACAGCAAGTGACACCAAGAGTGAGTTCCAAGGGAAAAAGAGATTCCAAGAGAGACAATATCCTTCTGCAGGCAAGGTCCTTCTTCCCCACTGGACTGGGTAACAGCAGCATTGATGGATGTTCAGAAACAAAGGCAACAGGCTAGCATTTTTGTCCTAATATTGTATACATTTACTTTGGACATCTCCAAGGCTGCCTGGTGTAGCACTCATGACCTAAAGGGACACATTTTCCCATACCCAGTAAATAAGGAAAACAAAGTGGATCTGAAGGAACAACTCGGTGTACCAGAGCTGCAATACACCAACTTCTAGTCACCAGGGACAAGTGGATACTCAGCTTAGTCTTATTTAACACATAAGAATGTGAATATTACAGCACTGACTTGTTACACTCCCAAAGCACGTGAAGCAGAATTACTCCTTGCAATGCAAGTTCTCTATATTTGACAACAGTAGTGAGTTTGAGCTTCATGACAGCAAAAGCAAAGCCAATTGACTGCAAACCCACTGGGGTGAGCCCTGCTTCTCTCTTCACAGTCCTCTCTTTGAGCTGGGCACATCTCACACTTGCCTCTTTCTCACCCTTCATATTTCTGCACCAGACTCTTCACTTACAGAAAAACAACCACAACAGGAACAGTGCAGGAAATGGTAAAATTCTTTGATGCTACCCACCACATTTTAATATGTGTTTTTTTTCTTCTACTGTTTAAAGGTTTAATTATTTTAACATTTCATTACAAGAAGTCTTTTCAGATACCCATTTTCCTCAAAAAGCTTATTTTTCATTGTTTGGAAACCACTAGTTCTGCCATGTTTCTATTCTCTGTATTGAAAAGGTGTTCGAGTAAATTTCACTATTTTGCCTGTTGCTCATGAAGTTTATTACAAGCAAGGTATTTTAAAGATGAGATATAACTTTTATATGTATTCAAAAAGGGACACAGCTTAAAATTCTTTGCCACTCAAAGGTTGTAACAGAAGAAGGACCAGAGTTCTTATTGATGATGTCCCCTTAGCATTATTTACTCTTATTTTATCTGTCGCTACTCTTCTGACTATTAGATGCTCCACAGCTACTGTGTATGCTTGCTCATTCTTCCCAATATTTTGGCTTTAAACCTTTTTCCCCTACAGGAAGAATCTGGCCACAAAAGCATTAAAAAATATTATGAAACCTGGGTCTGCACCAGCACTTAAAGGAGGTTCATGCTATCCTCATCCGAGTCTGCAAGGTAACACAGTTATTGCTGTACCATTGCTGGAGACTGGGTAACAATTACAGCCTTCCTCGACTGCCTCATTTTCAAATCTCCACAAGACACTACAACAATAGTTACCCAATACCAAAGCTATTCTGTCATCTAATGAAACTTACCACTGACAGCCTTTCCTTGTTTACAAACAGCCTGTACCTCACACTAGAAAAGTATTTCCTCTGCAAAGCTTTCGTGGTTCCGTATTTCTGCTATTGTCTGTGCAGGCCTGAGTGGAGATTTAACCTACTCAGATAGTAAGAATTGTACACAACAACTCTGAAATCCTATGCCTTAAATTCTCTTAAGTGCTTGAACCAGGCACAGAAAGTTACAAAAAAATTTCTCTGTTTATTTGTTTCTTCTTCCTTCCCCTATGAAGACACTCCCTGCACTGAATCTTCACACCTCCTATCATCTGACCTGTTTCAAATTATTTCCTACCCAAAGTTAATTCAACATACATCTGAGTATCCCTTTTGTCTGACTCATGCCCTCCTCTTCCTCATCTGCCAGTTATTATCAGCTCCCATAAGCTCTGCTGTTCATAAACAATTAGTTCACCTTCTCTAGCTCCTAAATACATGCAGCAGGTTACTGCATTTATAGACTTTCCCTTCTCCCCCATTCATAAAGAGCTGCTGGCATCTCCCATTGTGAACAGCGGTCCTCCTACTGGAGCACTAACAAGCTATGACTACACACATGCCATCACTTTCTTCAGTAAGCCTCATGCCAGCTCATCACTGATTCCTCACACCCATCACTCACAATCCATCACCCTCCTTACCAGCAGCATCAAAAAACAGACGAGACTGAATTGAATAGCCCACTAAAACTCAACCATCTCTCTTCACAAAACAGGTGATGCCAAAAAAACCAAAAAAACTCAACAAGTTAGAGGAAAAGAAGACATCACAAGTTATTGAAACTTTTAAAGTAATACTCTAAAAAAACCTCAGTAAACTGAAGGGAAAACACACACCACAAACTAAACCAGAGTATATTACCATTGCCCAACTGGCAACAAGCACCATCCGAGATGATTGCTTCAGCCACCTTCATAGGGCACCAGCTCAGGACACCACCTGGGCCACAGCCAAAGCTGCTGAAGTCTCACTGGGAAATAACACCTACCCGGCACCATCCCGATAAAAGCGGGAAGCTCTGCTGCCTTCAGCCACTACTTTCAGGGAGTTTCTCTCGTACAGATGTTCATCACACAGACTTCTGGGAACGTTGTAACTTTCTTGGTAAAAAGCATCGGTTCCTGAACAGCTTTCAGATTTGCACTAAGAAAACTGTGTTACAATCCTGAGCACACACTATTTCCTAAAATGACACAGGCTGAACTTTTTATATCATGAGCTTTATTTATGCTCACCACCTGATTCTTAGCACCCACGACCGAGCATCCATTCACGAGTAGAAACAGCAAAAACGATCGGTCCAGTGCCACTCAACTGTACAGAAGAAATAAAGAAAATAGAACAAAACTAAAAACGTAACTCCTGCTGCCTTTCGCTGCAAAGCTTTCACACCGCGCTGCTAGAGCACAGGTAATTAAAAGACATGGAAGAGGCCGCGACCCTGACGCCCCGGGGGAGGCTGCCGCATCTCCAGGGGCCTCCTAACGCGCGCACCGCTCCTCGAGCTTAAAAACCCCGGGGGCTCAAGCCGCGCTCTCGAATGGGACAAGCGACACGGCCNAGTTTTGCGGCGTGTTTTTGCTGCACTTGAAACTTTCTGGAGAAAACCCGGGCTCAGGTCCGCGTCTTCCCCAGGCTCGGGCAGAACCGCCGAGACAAAAGCGCCCGCCCGGCTCCTCGGGAGGAGCGCTCGGGGAAAGCGGTTCTCGAGTCTCTCCGCTTCCCTCCCGAATTTGCCTTTTTATCCTTCGCCCCCGCCCCGGGCAATTAAACAGAGCGGGGGAAGAGTGCCCCCCTGCCCCGGCGAGGGGGCGGCGGTGGGGGAGAGCGCGGT
>VZRH01001319.1:9531-24415 GCA_013397555.1 Urocynchramus pylzowi | reverse complement strand
AATAAAAATAAATGGATAAATAAAGGCATAAACAAACGGGTAAATAAATTGATAAACAAACGGACAAACAAACGGGCAGATCCCGGCCCAGGCGGGCGGGGCAGCGGCGGCGCAGTCCCGGCAGTGCCCGGCAGAGGGCGGCAGAGGCGGCGCCGCCCCGCCCGCAGCGGGACAGGAACGGGAACGGGACAGGAACGGGACAGGGGAGCGGGACAGGGGATCCCCGGGATGGAACCGGGATAGGGGACCGAGACAGGGGGGACGGGAATCTCCCTGGGGACAGGAGACTCACCAGAGAGAGCTCAGAGCCCCTGGCAGGGCCTGAAGGGGCTCCAGGAGAGCTGGAGAGGGACTGGGGACAAGGGATGGAGGGACAGGACCCAGGGAATGGCTCCCACTGCCAGAGGGCAGGGATGGGTGGGAGATTGGGAATTGGGAATTCCTGGCTGGGCTGGGATTGCCAGAGCAGCTGGGGCTGCCCTGGATCCCTGGCAGTGCCCAAGGCCAGGCTGGACACTGGGGCTTGGAGCAGCCCGGGACAGTGGGAGGGGTCCCTTCCACTAGAGTGGCACTGGATGGGCTTTTAAGTTCCTTCCAACCCAAATAATTTTGTGCCTCTCTGGTTCCATGACCTTGCAAACAAGAACACTACCACAGACAAATCTGCTCCTCTGCAAATGCCGCCACTGTGCCAGGGAGGGACAGCCTGGCAGGAAGGCCTTGGCACCTGCTGGTGTCCCTTGGTCACCGGCAGAGCTCACCTGCCTGAGCAGAGCATCCCAATGCCCCCTCCATCCTGCACCAATCACACCTTTGCCTTTCAATAAGGAAATCAAGCCCAAGCCCATGTAAACCCATGAAATTCAGACACTTCAGGCTCAGATTTATGGCTAAACACCTGTAAATTCTGAAACAACACCAGTAGCTGGTCCCAAGACAGCCTTGTCTCATAATAGACAAGCACATTGTTTGCCAGTTCAAGAACACTCAATGACATCACAAAGACTGTGGAGTAAAGTTTGGAATAGATGCAGATTGTGAGAGAAAGAGAGATAGCAATAATTAAATATCTGTCATGTCCACCCACCTTAAATCTGACATAAATCCCCCCCACCCTGTGCCACAGCTAAATCAGACATGGCCAGGCCTCATGAACAGGGTTTTAAAACCATCTTCATTCTTTAATAACCTCTCCACGGCAAACCCTCCCAGGAAACAGCACTCTGCCAGGGAATACAGTTCATTAAACATCCACGAGAGAGAAGCTGAAATGAGCAATGCCACCCTGCTGCCCTGCTAGGACAGGGTGGGTGCCTCACCCTCCCATGCTCCCACCCCAGTATTTCCTCTTGCAAAGAGCAATAATCATCAAGTGAGAAGCCATAGAACCCAAAGAGTTTCCACAGAGCGTAGGATTTTTAAAAATGTCAAAGAGAACCACAATAAATACATGCTAAGGGAAAATGGTGAGTGGCAAATGATTAAAGTCTGAGGGACTGGTCTTGGGAAATATTCCTGTTAAGTAAGCAGGGGGAATGCTTAGGAGAGTGTGGATGCATCTCAGCTGCTCTGGGACAGCGATGCCATCGCTTGGGAGCTCTGCAGCATTTGGTTATGGGAACTGAAGGAATTGTGCTCACGGACCCAGGTGAGCTCAGCTTTGGCATTGACCTGTCTGCTCCCACACAGGGGTCCTGGGGCACAGCTCCTGAGCAGGGCATTTAAAAACATCCACGTTCTGGAGCTCAGAGCTTGTCTCTGCATGTGCTGCCTCCAAAGCCCTGCCTTCCCTCACGCTGCAAGGGTGGCCACAGCCACCCGCAGAGCTGCTGACCCCACAGGCTGCCGGCCAGCTCCCAAACGGGACAATTCCCTCTCCCAAGCGTTTTTAGCACCTCGTTGTACTCAGCTAACACGAGAATTTTGGTCATTCAGGTAAAGGAAATCCAGTAAGGGAAGTTTCACTGCAGGGTGGGCATTCCCAGGAAAGTAATGCCTGGATTGCTTCAAAATAAATCCTGAAGCCACCAGGCTGTCGATTCAGTGAATCACCCACGTCCCTGTAATTGTGCCTCTCATACCCCCCTACTTCCAGCAGTATTTTTCCTTAATTGATTACAATCAAATTCCTTCAATTGATCCCACATCCCTCAAAGTCTGCTGGCCTAAAGACTAATCCTTCTGAGCTACTACCTTTCACACAAACCTCAGGTGGGTTTCCAATCTGATCTGATTACCAGACCCTTGATATTCATCACTTTCCATCATATTTATCATACTTGCTTCATTTCCTAGGAGAAAGGGTCTGATTCATTAAAAATTATATGCTCCATTTAAGCAGGTTTTCTGCATACTTTACCCGGGAAAAAATGCTGAATGCATTTTTTTCCACATAAAAGTATGTCTTTTTTGTGATTTATCAACCTTTTATGCCCTGCCTATCAGCAGCTGCCTCTCAGCCACGTACCCCGGTGGTACAGAACTCCTGGAAAGGGTGATAACAGGCGTCTCCAGCTCCCAGCTCAGAAACCACACGGATTTCAGACAGAACAAATGCCACGTGCTCTTACCCTTGATGGTATTTTTGTGGTTTTATTCAAGCACCATCATTCACGGCTCGAATTCCCCGGAATGGTTTAATTAACACTAAATTCCATCTCCGTTTTGGGGGAGTGTTTGTGGGTCAGATGCAATGCAAATATAACGGGGGCTGGCGTGGGTTTTTCTGCAGGAGCAGAGATTTCCACATTACTGTAATTCCTCTCTCTTTATTACTTTGGAGATTCAAGCGATCATTTGCTGTGAGCCATGCCACAGTTAAGGACGGAAACTTTTAATAACATCCAGGATGGAATTCACTCCTGGGCACAGAGCTCAAACAAGGCTCAGGTCCACCTGAAGCCTTCAGGATGGAGTTTACACAGCCAGGCACCTTTTCACAACCTCTCCACAATTTGACAAATTTCAGAGCTGAGAGAAAAAAGCCTTTTGAACACTCGCCTGCTGAAAGTGCCTGCTCCTTTTGGTTCCTTTTCCATGTGGGGGGCAGGTTGTGAAGGGGAGGTAGAAAGGGGTAAAAGAAGGAGCAGGAGGCTGATGATCAAAAGGAAAAAGAAGAGGCTGTTCTCTGTCAGCACAAGCTCTTTTCCCAGAATCCCAGGATCCCTGGGGTTGGAGAAGACCTCCCAGCCCATCGAGTCCCAGCTGTGCCCAATGCCCACCTTGTCCCCAGACCTGGGAGTGCCACCTCCAGGGATGGGCACTCCAAACCTCCCTGGGCAGAGAGGTTCACCTGCAGTTCAAACCAAAGATGTCCAGGATTGTCCCCAGAACTCTCCAGCACGGCCTGTCACGTGTTGGTCACGGAAAAGAAAATGCTGCTAATGAAATATCGGGAGGATGAAACAGAGAACAAAGGACAGCTTTAGCAGCACTCTCCACACAAATCTCAACAGATATTCCTCATACAGCGCCAGGCTCCTGCTCTGCTGGAAAGTGTCCTTGCCCGTGGCAGGGGGCTGGAACTAAAGGAGTTTTAAGGTCCCTTCAACCCAGGCCAGTCTAGGATTCTGCTTCTGTGACATTTAGACAGGGCTCAAAACCAGGGCAGCAAAATCAAACCTTTCCTTCATCGTTACCCAGCACAAGAGTCTGCCTCAAGCTCATTTAAAGAGAAAAATTGTCTTTTCCCTGCAATTTAAAGTCAGCTTCCACCAGAGAAGACCACCAAAATCAGGCTATTTGCTTGCAATGCAGGGGCAGCGGTTCCTTTTCTGCCTCCCAAATAACCCTGACTGAGCCACACGGGGCAGGGCTGCCCGGGCAGGGGACAGTGCCTGGGGATGCCAGGAGCCCCCAGGCAGTGCCCAGGAAGGCTCAGAGCAGGGGGAAACGTCTCTGTGGGAGCAGATGAGGAATTGTCACGAGCACGCCTGGCCCGCGGCGGAGCCGAGCACAAGTTGTCTGCACCAGAACAGGGGCTCAAGCTGTTCTGTAACTTTCAGCTCCCGAGTTCCATTCTGAACTGGGTAATTATACAGCACGAGGAGTTGGCAGTTCACACGGAGAACAGATTTAGCTGCTGACAAAACGCTACTGTTCCCAAAGTCGAGGAGGCAGAGCCGCAGCCGTCCTCCAGGGCTCGGGGCACGGGCTGCACTGCGGCCAGGGAAGGTGCCCTGCCACGGCACGGGGACGGGATGGGCTGGAGGTCCCTTCCAACCCCACACACGCTGGGATTCTGCTCCTCAGGGCAGGAAAAGCAAAATACAGCCATGGCAAACGGCGCAAAACTTCTCCTCGCTATCAAACACGACTGTAAAACAACCAGTTCCAATCCTCCGTGGAATAAACAGAGCAGGCCCACACTGCAGCCCAGCCTCTACTCACCTTCCACTGGTCTGCTCCTAAATCAGGACTAGAGCAAAGCTATCTGACAAATATTTTCCCTGTTCTGCTAAGACTTAATCACAGCTTCACCTGAAGATCCCTTCTGATCTACAGAAGTTTCTTCTACAGCTACACAGTTTCTTCTAATAATTCATTATTTATTAACTGCTACATTAGAAGCTACACTGTTTCTTCTAATTATTTATTATTCATTAACTGCCTCACTCTGGACTTGGGAGGCCACGCTTCTGACCCCACACACCCACAGAACCCCAGACTGGAAGGGGGTTAAAGCCCTTAAAGCCCACCCAGTGCCACCCTGCCGTGACAGGGACACCTGCTCCTGTCCTGGGCTGCTCCCAGCCCCAGTGTCCAGCCTGGCCCTGGACACTGCCAGGACAATTCCCACAGCTGGAATTGGCACAGCCACCCCGATGCTCCAACCTCGACCTGAAATGCATGAAGCAGTTCCAGCAACGGCAGCACAGAAGCTCCTGTGCCAGACACAAACCCCTCAGGTGCTACGAGGAGCTCTCAGTTCTGTGTGCAGTTAGCAGGCATTATTTATTTTGGGAAAAGTTACATTTTGTTAAAACTACAAATTTAATTTACAGAATTTCCCTCCTCTCAGCTTCAAATGCTCCTTTTGTGCACACTTTCTCCTTATTTTGCTATCCAGACCATGAATGTCCCCACAGGAGTGGTTTACAACTTTGTAAGCATTCCCAGTGTTCCTACAATTCCATCTGATCCTTTTGCCAGGAACCTCATGCTGGAAAACTTCTTTATGCTGACACCTTTCAGTCACGTTTGCTCCTGGTCTAGATCGCCCTGCACACACCACTTTGTGGTTTTGTGCTTTGCATTATACATTTGATATAAAACATTTGGTCATCTTGAAATGAGAGAAAAGAAAGAAGCCACTCCAGTATTCCCTGTGAGTTTCCCTCCCTGGTGCACAGGGCAGCATCCCTCCCAGGTAGGCTGTGGAAGCTGTGGAAGGATGAAATTATCCAATGTTTGTTGGGAGAAGTGCCTCCAAGAAGGAATAGAGCCCTGGGTGGGAGGAGCACGAGGAGATTCAGAGATTAGGAGGCCTAATGGAGTTTGGAGGGGCTGCATTCTGAATCTATCAAACCCTGACATTTGAGGGAGCTTTATATTTTCCTTTAAGAGTAGTGCAGACCCCAGTGAATTATATAATGGAATATGTCTCCCCAATGTAATCAAAGTTGACCTAACAGATTTGTCTTTCTGGTGATACAATCCACTGAAAATCTTTAAGGAAATCAGAACTGGATTCGAACAACAAAGAGGAAAAATCACTTTTTAAATATAAAACAGGCCTAGAGAAAGCACCTCCTGCCAATTAGAAATACTGCAGCTGTGGAATGGTTTTGATTGGAATGCATTGCTCAGGAGCCTCCAGTAATCCCTTGGGATGGGACACCCAAAGGCAGCCAACACCACACCTGGCAAACAGCAGCACTGACCTGAACTCTCCAGGGGAGGCCGAATAAATCCAGTTTTAAACGCAAAAATGGCATTGATTAGGCTTGAGGAGAGGACTCCTTCCTCATCCAGAGGAACAAAAGCAAAGGACTTCAGGCTTGCCTCAAAAATGCATTTCAAGAAGCATTTTCCCACATCTATGTCTAAAGAAATGGCTCTGAATTGACACAATATTAAATTGATTGTTTTAAATCCCTCTATATAAAAACATGCAAATGAGCCTCCCCCCAAATGGTTTAATCACACCCTAAGTCAAAATTACCTGTAGCCAAAATATCTCAATTTTAGGATTGCTGTTAACTGAAGACCATAATACTGATTTCTACAAAGTTAAGAGCAAGGAGTAAAACTCTAAAAATCCAAATTTCTCTTGTCAAGCAACTGAGCAGAGGAGCCTGGATCAGAAGGCAGAGCCACTGCTGGTCTCTGAACACACACAATAAAACCAGTCAGATTCCATTTGTTAAAACATGTGATTCAATTAATTTCACCGTCTTTACTGAATAATTCACTTGATGAATCAATTCTTCTGGTAAATAAGCGCTTCTACATCCCATTGACCTCTGTGTGGGCAAAACTGATTTTCCTCTTGGCACTGATGTTCTTTGGGGCCAGGAGGCAAACCCAGAGGAGCCACTGAAGAGCCCCTGGCATTGATGGACCCACCTGTGCCCAAGGCAGGCCCTTCCCAGGGGGAAGGGAACCAGGAGAAGGCTCAAGCCCAGCCCAGCAGATGAGGAGCCCCAGGGAGTGACCCCTGGAAGAGCCCCACGCTCCTCCAACCAGCCCAGGGGACGATGATGCATTTGGGGGCTTTCCCCTCGTTGGGTTACCTTCCAAGAGCCCCTTGGCCATGAAATAGGAAATGGGGACTCTTAAGGACAAATTTTTATTTGGCTGGTTCTATGACTAGTGAAAAATGTTATAACATTTTTAAAAAGGAGGCTTTCCAGTAAGCACCTCCAATTTCCTTAAAATGTTTGCCGTGGAACCTTTATCTCGGAGAAAAGCTAAACATAAGGACACAGAGACAGAGAGGAGATATTCCTGCATCTATTTGAAGAAATCTCATCCATAAAGAAGCAAATTGCCATGGTAATTATCACTCCCTTACTTGTAATTGTAGGAATAACCGTGCATGGGTTATACATATGGACCGCTCTCAGCCCGCGTGCGTTAATTCTCCCTGGAAAGAAATGATCTTTTATGGAGCACAAGCATTAAATGTGTTCTGGCAGCGGGGAGCGCTGCCTGAGCCAGGTGCTCTGCCACAGGGCAGGGCTGGAAGCGCTCCTGGGGCGCTGCGGGGCGCCTGCACCCCACCCCAAACCCCAGCAAGGGCAGCTCTGTGCTCCCAGCCAGCCCGGGGGCAGCGGCTGGGCTTGGGACAGCCCTGGCACAGGCACAGCGGGGACCTGCCCTGGGGCACGGCCAGTGCCCACCGGGCCCCCTCCCAAAGCCCCCAGACCAGCAGGGGCTGTGCTGTGGGCACCACGAGTTAGTTCAGGATCCGTGGTTGGGTTGGGGAGAGCACCCCATGTAAAACTGAAACTCAGACCTGCCTCACAAAGCCAGACGTGGATCAATATTCAGTTCCTCTGGTCGCTGCAGAGAATCTGTTCCAAGAGGCCAAGGAGCCAGAGCACTCCTATTCCTGTTCTAATTAGGCACTGGGAATAAATCACCAAACTCTGCTGAACAGTGACCAGGGTCCGTTTGGGAATGACAGCGCTCTGCCCGCTCACCTGGCTTCAAACCCTGCAGGACAGACACACAAGCACAGTCCCAGCTGGCTGCCCTGGATCCCTGGGGGTGCCCAAGGCCAGGCTGGTCAGGGCTTGGAGCAGCCTGGGGTAGTGCAAGGTGGCCCTGCCCATAAAAACCAACAAATAACTCAAAAAAGCCCCACAAAAACAATAAACAACCTCATTTTTTAATTTGTGTCCTTTTCTACTGAGATAAGGGAGGTGGCCAGGCCATACCTTTGCTAGTCCAAGTAGAGCAGGAATATTTCAACTCACTGCTCCCTTAGTTCCACCACAGAAAGGTTCCACAGTAATCTCCCCTCCCAAACCCTGTGCAGAGAGCCTTTCCTGCCTCCTCAGCCCCAAAATTCAACTCCTCAGAAGTGTTCTTTTGTGATTTGCATTTAACTGTTTTTGACTCATGGATGTTTCCAGCAGCTGCCCTTTGGAAACCTGGAACTGGAATCTCTCATTAGTCAGATTTTTCTGCCTTCTGCAGGGAGCAGCAACTGCTGCTGGAAAATTGTTTATGAACAGTGGAAAAAAAGACATGGATTTCATGTATGGCATCAAAAAAGGAGGGTTTTTATCACGAGTATGGCACATAGGCACAGGGCTGGAGAGCAGTGCTGCACCTGCAGCAAGAGGGTGGTGGGGATTTTTTTGGTCAGCCCCAACTGCTCTCCATGTGCAAGGAACAGAGAAATTGCAAATATCCTACGCTGAGCACTCATCCTGCCTTTTACTCCCAATACTTGTATGTGTGTGAGGAAAACACTAAAACTTTTTTTAGAAGTTTTTTCCTCAGATTTTTGGCCTCAAGTTTACATTTGAAAAAAAAAAGGGGGGGGAAAAGAGCCCCTATTCCTATTAATAAATGCAATTAAACTGCAAGCTAGAACGTTAATTCTGGCTCTTAGTGCTTCCTAACCTGTTTTTTTCTCTCCACAAACAGCTCCAGGATGAGGCTCTGTCCTTCTGGAGGTGTCTGAGATCCCACAGATTGCACCACCCCTGTCCTTCATCCCCACACCCCCCTAAAGCCTCACACCCATCCCTGAGGGGCGCCGCTCCCGAGGACCAAACAGGCAAATGACCATTAACAGAGAGCCCTAATTGCATTTAGGGTGTGAGTTTGTCCGGCTCTGGCCGGGAGGGAGGGAGGCAGGCAGAGGACAGCAATCCGTTCTGTGTGCTCCTCCTGGCCCCGGTGGTGTCCCCGGGACACACATCCCATTCCCCGGGATGCTCATCCCAGTTCCCCGGGACCCCCACCCCCTTTTCCCCGGGCTGCCCGGGCCCTGTGCCCGCCGGGCACGTTTCAGACGTGGCTTTCCGAGCTGCTCGAGCCCGAGGAGCAGGCTCGGATCCGATGTGCTGTGACAGGTAAAGGGCACGGTGCAGGCTCCCGAGCTCCTGCTGCGGGGGATGCGCTGGGATGCGCGGCACCCTTTGTGTGCCGGGCACAGCCGCGGCCCCTGCGCTCCTCAGCGGGACGAGCCCCCGCGCACGGCGGGCACCAGCACCCCCTTCCCCTTCTGGGCTTTCCTCCTCCCCGGTGCCGGCAGAGCCAGGGCGGGGATGGCAGAGCAGGAGCGGGGAGAAGGCAGCACCGCAGACTGCCTCCAGCAGGGGAAATAATGCGCTTTAAAACAAACCCCTCTGGATAGAGTCCAAGCACTTCGCAGCAACTACAGGAAAGCCTAAATCAGGTGGGTATCTTAAAAACTCCTTCTGGTTTTGCATCGGCCCAGTCAGGAGGCAAAGTTTACATTTTCACGGACCACAGCATAATGGTGCATGAAACTTCAGGATGCCCGAGTTTCAGGCAGAGGGCTCTGTGTGTCACACAGGGGTTTGGGCTGGAAGGGACCACAAAGCTCTTCAGCTCCAAAGCCCTGCCCTGAGCAGGGACAGCTCCTCCCCGAGCAGGTGCATCACTCCTGGAACCCAGGCACCGACAGCCTCTGCTCACTTCTGAAAGAAAAGATTTCATCAGCTCGCTTTAAAAGTTGCATTTTGATCTATCTAATGGGCTTTGTACTTAATATAACTCTCAGACAACGCCACGAGGCTGTTCCCTAGCAGACAATGCCACTGGGCTCAGCAGGGCTCCTGCAGCCACACTCTCAGGAAGAAAAATGCTGTAAATAGTGTGTTACAGGCGTCTATTTCGAGATGCACGAGGTTGGAAAGTACAAAAAAACTATTGCTGCAATAATTTCTACTCCTCCAATTCCATCTAAAAGCTCAGAACTTGCTGCTCGGCCTTTGCAAGGCTCGTGTTTGTGTTCCAATTTTTCCCACATATTTGATGACGACTGTTTTCGCCAGCAGAGCGGCCAGACTCCCTTACAGAGCAATTACACAAGGAATTAATTATAGGAAAAGCAGATGAGAGCAGCACTGAAAATAACTCGAGGTCAGATTTGTGCCGTGTGCCGACTCTACGTAATCAGACAGGATACCTCAAAAAGAGCCTTCCAAGGGGAGCCCGGCCCCAGGCACTGCTCCAGCGCCCCTTGGCAGGGCAGGAGCCTCCAGTGGGTTTTGCTCTTCCTGCCAGTGAGGGGCTTCAAGGAGCAGAGGAAGTTTTTGAGGCCTGAGGAACTGCACTTTGTCCTGGAGGAAACGTTCCCCATCTTGTAATTCCAGCACGCCAAGTCAACAAAGCCTGCCCCCCCTTGAATGCAGCCTTTCAACTCAAGGTGCCCTTCCCTCTCCAGCTCTCCTTTTTCCAAATGTCTCCCAAACTGTGGGATGAATCCCCCACCATCCCAAAGCTGGGAGATGCTGCCTAGAACAGCCCCAGTGCTGCTCAGGGCCCTCCTGATGGAACAGCCTCACACACTGAGTTTCATCTCAGTTCCTGGAAATGACAGATGGAAAGACATTTCATTCACCCCTCTCAAACAAGGATCGCTTCTCCAGGCCTCCTCCGACAGAGCTGACAGGTTCAGGCTCCGTGGGGGGTGTCCCCCCCACCTCCAGCCTTATCCAAACACCTCAGCACCCATGGGAGGGAGGGAAGGGCTGGTGGGCACAGCCGGAGCTGCAGGCAGGGCAGGGCCACCTGCACAGGAATCCTGCTGATCCTTCCAAACAGCCACGTGGAAATTAAACTAAAAATAGGAAATCTGCCTTTTGGAGAGAGTCCAGAGGAGCCACAGAGCTGCTCAGGGCTGGAGCCCTCTGGAGCCAGGCTGGGAGAGCTGGGAATGCTCCCCTGGAGAAGGGAAGGCTCCAGGGAGAGCTCAGAGCCCCTGGCAGGGCCTGAAGGGGCTCCAGGAGAGCTGCAGAGGGACTGGGGACAAGGCATGGAGGGACAGGACACAGGGAATGGCTCCCACTGCCAGAGGGCAGGAATGGGTGGGAGACTGGGAATGGGGAATTCCTGGCTGGGCTGGGATTGCCAGAGCAGCTGGGGCTGCCCTGGATCCCTGGCAGTGCCCAAGGCCAGGCTGGACAGCTGGGACAGTGGGAGGGGTCCCTGCCCATGGAACTGGGTTTTGGGGTTCCTTCCAGCCCAAACAGTCCTGGAAGCCCATGGAAGAGCAGCAGATCACAAACATCCCCATCCCCTGAGCCCCAAAGGCCTGGAGCAGTGGGCAGGGGACAGCCAGTGCTTCCTGCAGGCCCCGAGCCCCAGCCTGGCACGGCCCCTCTGTCCCTCCCTCGGCTGCTCTCACACCCAGCTGGGCTTCTCTGGGTGAAGTCCTTAGGGCTGGGCTCTGCCTTTTTTTGATTTTGGAATTTAATAGTGTCCTTTAACATTTTGAGTTCACTTGTGCCCAAATCCAGCTCAGCTCAGCCCCAAAGCAGCTGGGTTTCATAAACATTCACTGCCGACACTTA
The DNA here is from genome assembly GCA_013397555.1 of Urocynchramus pylzowi. Lineage (NCBI taxonomy): Eukaryota > Metazoa > Chordata > Aves > Passeriformes > Fringillidae > Urocynchramus > Urocynchramus pylzowi. The sequence continues at coordinate 12,914 of VZRH01001319.1, read as the reverse complement.
TGTCGATGAGGATTTTCTCCTTCTACAGCTTTACTTCCCCTAAAAAGTTGATACTTTGCGCTGCTCTAACTCAGGAAAACATATGGGCTTTTTTGGAGATATTTGGCGGATTTTATTTTCCCCCCACACCGCTCTCCGGTGGGAATCTCTAATTTTCCCTTTGAAAATCAGGCACATCTAGAGGCGAGGCAGAGAAATGCCACACGGTAAACTTAAATACAGATGTGCTCTCCCAACACCCAAAATTGAGCCATTGTTATTCCACCATTCAGGAATCCAATGACTCCTAACCATAATTTAGCTAAGATCAAGTGTAAAATCTGTTTAATAATACCCGATACATCCTCTATCCTGGAGATTATATCCTGCATTTGCAGGGCATTGACTCCATAATCTAACAGGTCTTTTCCATCTCTGACTTCTATTAGCCTATGAATTATAACAAAAGGACCATTAGGCAAACCATAATTGTGGAAACAGCCTCTGACACGTGAGACTAACTCCTGCCATGGCAGGGAAAACTAAAATTAAAACACAGACAATTGAAGGGAGAGCATTCCCTTTATCCAAGTGTTAAGTCACTCGATCAAAATCAGGAAACAAAACTCAATAAGTCACCGAAAAGGCTTTTTTTTTCCCCTCCCCATCTCTTTAGAGAAAAGACTTTGTTTGGGCAGCACAGCAGGTGCTGGTTTGTCCCTGCAGGAGAGATGGGACTGGGGGCTTCTTGGGATATTTTCCTTATCTGCTGCCTCTGCCCAGCCCAACTTGTGCTGCACCCTGCAGCCACTTCTGCCAAGAAAAGTCACATCTTCCAAGGAGCTTCACCTGCGGAAGCACAAAACAGCAGAGCAGCCCAGAGGGCTGGGGGAAGGCAGGGAGCATCCAGCCGAGCTGCCTGGGCAGGGCTGGGGAGCGCAGCCTTCCTCCAGCAGCTCCGGCTGGCACACCGCTGCAAAGGTCAGCGGCTCTGCAAACACCTCCGAGGGAGAGCGGGGCTCCAGGTGCTNGAGCCACCTGCGCTGGCCACGAGCCACCCGGGCCCGCCACGAGCCACCCGGGCCCGCCACGAGCCACCCGCGAGCCGCTCCCCTCCCTGTGCGGGGCTGCCCAGGGCTCCCAGCCCATCCTGGGCACTGCCCAGGCTCTGCCCTGCCCCGGGCAGGAGGGCCCTTCCTCCCCAGCATCATCCTCCCCAGCACTGCACCCCAGCCCCACAGCTCTCCCTGCCACCCTCCTGGCCAGGGCAGGGACATGGTGGCCACTGAGCACTGGCCAAAGGGCCAGGATGCCCATGGGGGGCCTGAGTGGCTCGGGGAGCTCCAGCCCTGCTCCCTAAGCACCGAGGCTCCTCACCCTGCAGCCCAGGCCCCTGTGCCCTGCACAGACAAAGCCCCACAGTGAGGCAGGGGACAGCCTCGGGGCCACCTCAGTCCCATCCCAGCAGGATGTCACTCACCCTGTGCTGGGAGCAGGGCTTGGAGGAGCCTGCCATGGTTTGGGACCAGCAGAGCACCCCAGCACGGGAACGAGCCCTTCCCAACGCCTTCCTGAAAAAAAACCCCAGCTTTCGGTGCTGCAGAACATTTCTCCAGCTTAATTAAGAAATACTTTTCACATGACCAACTGCTCCTTTTCCCCATTACTTCTTACACGACTGTTTGTGCAAACCACACTCATTAGAGACAGTTCTGCAGCCCCGTCTCCTCACGCCGCTATCCGCCAAGACAGAGAGGGGCCGGTCCCTTACCTTCCCCCATCCCACAGGAGCCAGGCTGAGGGCTGCAGGGCTTGTACAGCCTCTGGTCCCTGCAGAAAATGAACCTGCTCCAGCTTTCCATGGCACAGGTACCCCTGGGATTACAATGGCAAGGGTTTCTCTTCAGTCCCTGGTTTACTGAACCTGCAGCTTTGTCCCCTGAGATGTCTCCAAAGGCAGAGAGCAGAGGTTTGGAATTCATTTTAGCACCACCTCACTAGTGGCAGGGACTTTCTCCTGGTAACTTTGTCATTAAACCATATTTTGCTTGCAAATCTGTTAAAAATACAACTCTAAGCCAAATGTATTTTATGGAATATACATTTCTCATCTGGCCCTGCTGCTCATTTGCTGATGAGGAAAGCATTGTGAGCACATGAACTGTATTTGTTCGTGTCGGGAAATGCAATGAAATCAAAGTGTAACAATTCTTTCAATTCTATAAGTTTCATCTCCAGGAATTAGCACAAAGAATCATTTTTACAGAGGTTTTCAGGAGAAAAGACATCAGCATGTGACTAGAAACTAATTTGTAATAGGCCCAAGTGGGTTTTATTGTCCTTCTTTGTGCTCTCTGTTACACAGGAGATTATTCATGACATAAGTATCATGAATATATGAATTTGGGGTGCTGTTCTTTGGGAACATCCATCATTTACATTTTATAAATACTTATGTAAAATGTTGTGATGCTGTGCTGACCAGCCCCGAGTTTCAGCAGGTTTTTGATGCCATTTACTCACATGCCTATGGCTGCAAAATTCATGACCAGACACTGGAAGCCACATCACTCAAAAATCACATCCATGCTCTTCAGACACATCCAGGGAAATACCAAATTTTACAGCAAAACAGGAAAAAACATACAAAGAGAGTCACTTAATGGCAGCTTCAGGGAAAGGCTGTGTTCTGAAAATAAGAGTCCTGAACCTGCACTAAGTTACAGCAGAGACAAACCCCAAATGCCCTGAGGCAGGAGCAGCCCTCCTGATCCCACGGACCCCGCAGATTCCTGCTCTCCCACTCCTGTGTTTGCCATTTCTGACAACATTTCTAAGGTAAAACTGTCCCAGCTGAGGATCCCAGACTTCTCACATGGCTCTGAAAGAATGTCTGAAGGACAGTTACCCAGCCACGAGAACACGGCCCAGCGGCTACAGAGCGGACTCTGAGCATCATGGAATCACACAGCCCCAGAGGGCCGGGTTGGAAGGGACTTACCCAATTCCACCATCCCAGATCGCTCCGAGCCGTGTCCAGCCGGGTCTGAACCCTTCCAGGGGTGGGGCAGCTTCTCTGCGGGCTGGCAGGGAGGGAGGGGAGGTGAAAGCAGGGCCGGCACGGGGGCTGTGCGGAGGCAGGGCGGCCCGGGCACAGCCAGGCCCGCAGGCAATCCCGCCCTGCCCGGCTCGGGGCGGGCCTGCGCCGTGCCGGCACCGAACACCCGCGGAGCCCGGGCCACAGCAGGTGTCCCCTGCCCCGTGCAGCTCAGGGAGTCGCTCTGGGCACCTGGGGGGCAGCATCCCTGCCGGGCAGCGTGGCCCTGCGGTGCCAGCACGGCCAGCTGGGAACGAGTGCAGGCTGCGAGCAGCGAACCCACCCTGGCGTGCTGTGGCTGTGCCCC
>VZRH01001312.1:533031-549654 GCA_013397555.1 Urocynchramus pylzowi | reverse complement strand
CGGCAAAGTTGTGCCCGAGCCGCCCGCAGGCTCCCGCTCCGCTGCGGGCACCGCCCCGGCCGGGAGCGCGGCGGGACAGGGAGGCTGCCCGGCACTGAGGCTCCCGTTGCGGAAGCAGCGTTTGCGGGGCTGTTCGGTGGGGTTTCTTGGGGTTTGGGTTTGTTTTCCTTGTTTCCCGGCGCACTCAGCATCTGCCTGGCGCGGTCCCCGCACCAGCCCTTCAGTGGCTGGGCTTTTCTCTTTTGCTCTCCTCGCGGGGTTGTTCTGCGCGACGCTGTTGCCCTCTGGTGTTTGTGGGAATTGGTTATGGCTCTGTTGGGAGACAAAATTAGTCAGCCTAGTGCTGTAATTATTCATGACTTCAGGTGGTTATAGCTGCTTGGATTCCCCAAATCCTGTCAAAAATTGATGTGTGCTGCTGCTCGGTTCAGCTGTCATGTGCAACCCTCGGGAAATGGCAGAAAACTTGTATATTATTCAATTCGATGCCTGATGTGCTGGATAATTGCTTCAGGTTTTGGTGTGGTGGGGGTTTCTCTTCCTAATAAATTGGTAAGTGAAAGAAATAGGGTTTCTCTCACTGTCAGCATCCCCAGTCAGGTGTCTCGGAAGAAATGGTGCTGAACTCTGCCTTATTAATTCTTTACACTTGGCAGCTGTGAGAGAAAAGAGAGGGGAACTAATGGTATGGGCATGGACCAGACAGTGTGCTGGACATTTATCTCAGGGACCTTGAGCAAATAATTTATTCTTTAGATAATGATGTTTCTGCAGTTGCTGAAAAACAGGGTTTATCTCAGAAAAATCATGTGATGTCAAGAACTTAAAGATCTTTCTGGAGAAAGTATTGTATGAAGGTAAGGAGTAATTTGAACACTAAACCAAACTTCTGTGTTCTGTTGAAGTCTTTAAAACCTTCTTTTAAACTATTGTTAAACACTGTGTATTTAATCTTTATAAATATTTTTTCTTGACAAACTGTAATGCTTGAATCCCTATCCTGTAAGCGTCTAGTACTATGTTAGGCAATGCAGCATGGAGCTAAGGCTATCACAGGTACAGTAGAAACTAGGAACTGCTTACCTCAAGGACTTGAAAAAGAATTTCTATCCACCAGAATTGCTGTGCTGTCTAAACCATTCCCTTTTTTCCTAACAGCTATGGGAGAATGTAAGCCCTTCAATAATCACACATTCCAGGGTTTGTTATGTGATACTAATGGGTCCTGAAGACTTCCCTTGACAGCTCATGTCTCATATCACCATTTTTACAAGTTAAAAATGTCTTTTTAATATGCAGTTGTAAGGTCTTATTCTCAGCCTGGCTTTACTCATTTGAGCTGTTGCTGCTTGAACATTTCAGTCAGTAAAATAATTCTGTATGTAGAGGTACTCAGTGTTTGGAGGCTACTTTGGTATTTTCATAACTGGTTTAAAAATCTGAGCCCTGCTGTTCACGCCAGGTTTGGTTGTGTTCAGTTGTACTTTGGTGCTTCCTACCATGTCCTTTGTATATCCAAAGATTTCCATTTTAGTAACGCTAAAATGACTTCAGAATATTTCCTTTGATATCGTATTTCATAGTGACTGGCCAGAGCAGACCTTTATGTTCAAAGCAGTTAAGCAGCATTCTAATCAGTGGAGACTTAAATGTCTATAGTAATATGCTAAACAGTATGCCTGCTTTTTTCTGCTCTTCATTTAAAATTCATCCTTCATGTAATACATCACCAGCATGTCACCAGCACTGTGATAGTATCCGGGCTGGTAAAGAGCAGCATGAGAATATAGTGATGGGGATTATTAGAAGGAAGTTATTAAAAATAACTTTCCCCAGATAAATGTAGTATACCTCAATATTATTGATGACTATTCAATCCAGAACTAGCTCTGTTTTAGTAGTTCTTGATGAAAAGGATTTTTGTTACCCTTTAAGAGTATGCTTTTTACCTTTAAGTATGACCCAACTTTGTTGTTTCTAATCAAGAGTCACAGTAAACAGTTGCCCTAGCACAGGCCTGAGGTAAGGCTAAACCAGAGTTTTCTTACTGGGCTTTGGTAAATTTGATTTGAGAATAATTTCTCACTTATTTATGGATATTGTAGTTGAGCCCATTGCTTTAATCTTGATGTTAAGACAGCTGAAAAAAATTTCTTGTAATTTTAAAAATTTTGTTGATACTCATGATTCAACTTTAATAGACATTTTTTAAAATCCGGTGCAGTTTTATGTGCCTGTGCTGTTTCTTACTTGAGCATTTGTTTTTACTGGATTTAGAACCCCTGTGAAGAATTTAGTAGGCTGCGTTCCCAGCCTGTGTTGTCTCGTGGAAGAGTTTCCATTAGGGTTATCAGGGTGAAATGATTTACAGAAGCCAAGAATTTGGTCATTTATGCTTAGCAATGAAACAACAAACTAAAGAGAGCTGCAGGTGGTTGGAACTCACTTGTGGTGTCCTTCAGGTCTTTGGGTTCCTCACAGTATTTGTTCTGTCATCAGTGCTACTTTGTTAGTGAATTTAAAAAACCTGAAACAAAACAAGCAGAACAAATAATAACCCCCCCAAACCAATCCAAATTAAAGCTCTATTCAAATGGATCTATTTCATGCTGGTTGCCTGCAGATGCCTGTAATTGTGACTGCCCAACAGTGTGTTCAGAATGGTAAATCTTCTGCTCAATAAGGTGATATTCTTTCCTGTACCAGCAAGATTTTCACAGGAGCTGGTTCTGGGCTGCAGAAACCACTTCTGCAGTAGATGACAAGAACACTGAGCCTTGCTGTCTGTGTTCATAACAAAATGCAAAACTTGCTTCCGTGACTCAGCTTCTCAGCTTTCTCTCAGCAAGATCTTCTCCATAGTGAGTCTGTAAGTTAAAAACCAAATCCTGAATATTCAAAGATGCTAATTTTCACCTTAAGGGAGCATTTTGATACTTCCTACTTTGAGCAGCAGAGGTAAAAGGTCCTGGTCTGAATTTTAACACAGTGGCATGAAAATGCAAAATAGGAGATCAAATGCAGGTTCTTCTAAAGTAATAAAGTTCTAGATAAAAAAACAACAGGCAAGTTTTATTGCTTCAAACCATGAAAAATACCATACAAATTATTTTACAGGTCAAATTCATTGCAACATCAGCATTACAGAACTTTGGATTCATATAATATCTGTCTTGTTTTCAAGTACTTTGAGGTACAGGGGGGACCATGTTCCTCTGTCATGGAATTCTGTGACTGTAGAAATCAAAGAAAGCTGAGACTGCTGATGTTATCTATGGGTCTTTTTCATGTTTTTTCACCGAAACAATACTAACAAGCTTGAACTCTTACGAAGATTTACTAGACTCTTTTTGGTTTTTTCCTTTAAGCCTTTTTCTTATACTTGGATATTTCTTACTGATGTTGATGTTATCATGACTTCTCCTTTCTTTGATAAAGTATTGTATTCTTTGGTCATGAAAGTAAGACTCCTCAGGTACTGTCCTCTTCTGAAATGCTGCTTCTCACAGCTTGCTCACTGTCAGTACATTGAGAATTGTACTTTTTGTCTGGTTTTACTGTAGGAAATGATAGCAAGCAGGAACCGTCTTCCCTGAAGCCACGTCTAGAGATGTGATAAAGGTCACTGTCATGATCTCCATAGCTTCCACAATGTCCGGTGTGTGGTGCATCCCAAGGATGTCATTGTCAAGGGGGTGCATTGGGAGTTGTTTTAGCATGCTGCTGTAATACAGCACTAGAGTATCCAGCAAGTACTATTGCTCAGGGGAAAATGCTGCTGTCCCTCGAGGAAAGCACCTGTACCTTGTCAAGGCTTTAAGACTGTTGATATTGTAAAATGCATGTTCTCTTTGAAATTTTTGTTTTCTTCTTTCTGTGTTCTTTTGAACTCCTGCCATGCAAACCATTCCTTAAGCAAGTGAAAATTACCTAAGCCTCAAGCTGATGCAAGACAGCATGCATTTAAGCCTTGTGCCTTGTTCTGTTCCATTCCACTTCCTGACTGTCTTCAGCAGGGAGTGTGCCAAGTCTGGCTGTGTCCTGCTGCCTCGGAGAATGAGGAATTCTCCCCGTAGAACCTCACATCTGTCTTGGCAGTTCCAGCCACTCCTCCTTACAGCTGCACTCTGTAGCCCCAGGGGGTACGTACCTGCAATTAGAAGCCGAGGATACAATGACAGGGCTTTTCTTGAAGGAAAACACAGGTTTCTGGGCTGGCTCCCGATTTCTCTCTCTATGGAATGGCATTAGGAGCCGTGTCCTTGCTGCAAATGTTTCTTGGGTTGCAACCCTTGTGTAATACCCAGTTGAAACAGCTCTGTCTCATCAGCCCTTCCTTGCTATGCGCTTAAGTCAGTGTCATTTCTCATTTTTTCTGTATCTAGACCAGCCAGATCTGTTTCTTCAAAGAGAAATAGGGGTGTGTACAGCTTTTCTGCAGAACCCAGTCAGTGTTAATTTTAGGTACTAAAATTGTGTTTCTTGGCATTCAGGCAGCTGAATTGGAAAAGCAAAATGAAGAGAACCCTTCATGTGTGTAATGAAAAATCATTTGTCTGGAAACCTCTCTCTGGTGTTAACTCAGTCAGGATGGAACTTCTCTTTGTCACCTGACTTGTTACCATGTTAAATATCTGTTATGCCATCCAGACTGATATTCTTGAAGCTAGGGTGGCAGGGATTGGACATTTCAGTTATTAAGAATGTCGAGTTCTTCTAAAGGTACTTCCATCTTGTTGTTTGGTCTTTATGCATTCTTCAGGTTTTTTTCAGATAAAAACGAGGAAGCTGGGGTTATGTTATTTTAGTCTAACACTAATTAGTGAGCCTGGGTGAAAGGCAGGTCTCCTGCCCAAAAGCTTTGAGCAGGACTTTGTGCAGCTGCAGGTAAGATTCAAGGCTGGGTTTAAGTCTTCCCAGTAGAGAAAGGGGTTGATAAAGAGTTATCTGTGAGTAGAAGGTGAGGAGAGTAAAATCTATCCAGAGTAGATTTTCTGTCTAGAAAATTCTACTATCTATCTATCTATCTAAAATCTATCTATACAGACAGAAGGAATCTTGCTATGAATCTTAACTATGAATGAGACAGCTCATGTAGACTTGCTCTTCATGGCTGAATTTTGCAGTTTTGATGAGTAGAGTGACTTGGAGTTTCCCCCTCATCTGATTTTTCTCATTTATTTTTACTTTATGTTCATCATGGCACTAGGAAGATCTGTCGTCAGGATTTAATTAAATTTGTGGACATTACATAGGTACTGTTAAGTACATCATATTTTTTAGCTTTTTTGAAAATCTGGAGTGAAAGACCATTTTGCTTACAATGCAGGATAAAAGAAACCCAACCAGGAATGGAAGGATTAAGCTCTCACTTGGGAAATAACCATGTTCATGCCACACCTTATCCTAATCCCATTTCCAAATGGACCTGGGTGCAAACTACACTGAAGTTACAGTGGCATGTTCTAGATCTTGACACACTTAATATTTTTCAAAAATCTGCTTTGAACCTTTATTTATGACTTATGATAATTTTTTTATGCTTGTCACACCATCCAGTTGTTTTACTAGGGAGTTTTGACAGCAGTTATACTGCTGGCTTGAAAAATTACTCTTTCCTTAAGTACAAGATAGAACATAAGTATATCCTTAGGTGATCTGCCTGTTAGGTTTAACTTTTGATTTATTACTTTCTCTTCTCAAATTTAGGAGCTTGATTATTCTATGGGGTTTTTTAATGCAAAGAAATGCTTCTAACAAAAAAAAAAATTAAAAATGCTTCTAACAGTTTGAAAAACTCAAAAAACCTGCTTTGTTTTTCCTCTAATGTTGCAGGAAGGAAGTTTTGCTTTAAAAAATTCCTATACTAGATATAATATCGAGTGTATCAGTATATGTTTGTACAACAGTTAAGATTTGCATGTTCTTGGTTCTTTGAAAAACTAATACAAGGTAGAATTTGTTTAATCATGTTGCCCCAGCTTTTTAGGGGCAGAAGGTTATAAATTTTCTTCAACATTTTGGTTGTTAGCAATTGTCTCCTTGGAGTTAACTTTTATCTTCAGGTAAAAAGAATTTCTAAGCCACTGTAAATTCTTTGCTTTTATGTCTTGCTTTTTAGTGCCTCTGCCTGCTTTATTTGATCCTCTGAGTTGAGGAACCTGTGAGATTTAGAGACCTTCAAATGCGCATGGCAAGAAGTGGGAGCAGAAAAAAATATATTAATGCAAAATTCTGGGCTGTTGGTCTCCAGACCTCTGGCTGGCAGTGGTTTCTTTGCTCCCCGTTAGTTTAAGCGGATGATACTTCACAATGCCTCAATTAAATCTCTGATTTTCTTTTCTTCCTAGACTATACCTTCAGTAAAGCTCTGTGGAAGATAGATGTGTGTGCTGCAATGGTGACATAAATATTTCAGAGCTCTGGAACAAGTTGTAGAGAATCTGTGTTTGTTTTTCATGCTGCTGTTGAGAGCTATCTAAGGCAAGTAAACACCATGAGTTTTGTCCTGAAACTTCACAGACATTTTCAAAGAACAGTAATTTTGCTGGCCACTTTTTGTATGGTGAGCATAGTTATTTCTGCCTACTACTTATATAATGGCTACAAACAGGAAAACGAACTTCCTGAAACCTCTTCAGAAGTGGAATGTGGTGATCCTCAACTGTTGCCATACAAGCTGATGGAGATGAAGACCACGAAGCCTATTGATCCCCTGAGGACAGACCTTGTAGTGCTGGTGTTTGTGGAAAGCCAATACTCAACATTAGGCCAAGATATAATAACCATTCTGGAATCTAGCAGGTTTCAGTTTCACATTGAGATTGCATCTGGGAAAGGTGACCTCCCAGTGCTTATAGACAAAAATAAAGGCAAATACGCTCTCATAGTATATGAAAACATTCTTAAGTACGTGAATATGGACTCTTGGAACAGAGGCCTTCTAGATAAGTACTGTACAGAATATGGTGTAGGTGTGATCGGATTTCACAAAGGCAATGAGAACAGCTTGCAGAGCTCTCAGTTGAAGGGTTTTCCTTTCCATGTCCACAGCAATCTGGGTATTAAGGACTGCTGCATTAACCCTCACTCCCCACTGCTTCATGTGACTAAACCTTCTAAGCTTGAGAGAGGGCCCTTGCTTGGAAATGACTGGGCCGTTTTCCAGATTAATCACACAACTTATCAGCCAGTGGTATTTGCAAAAGTAAAGACACCAGAAAACCTTTCTCCACCTGCTGCTATAAGTGCTCTCTATGCCACGGTAATTCATGACTTGGGGCTCCACGATGGGATTCAACGAGTCCTTTTCGGCAATAACTTGAATTTTTGGCTGCACAAGCTGATTTTCATAGATGCCATCTCTTTCCTCTCTGGAAAGAAGCTCACACTGTCCTTGGATAGGTACATTCTGGTTGACATAGACGATATCTTCGTTGGCAAGGATGGAACAAGGATGAACACCAACGATGTACAGGTAAAGTATGTGCACAAACTAATGGTCATTACAGAAAAGTGGTTTTTTTAATCTGAAAGTGAATAGTTGTTCATAGTTGGAACTTCAGGGCTCCACCCTGGAGCTGTTCATAGTTAATGCACACGTTGAGAGTCTTAGAAGCAGGAGGTAAATGTGGTGAGCAACAGTAAATGTCAGCATAGAATTTGAAGAGTGGGCTGGGTTATTGGCTGTTTGAGATAGGGTTGGGTGTCAGGAGCTGCTTGCAGCGTTTCACCTCTCTCATCTCTGTTTTATGGCGCTTGCTTGCAAGGAGGGTTTGTGTTACTGTTGGTCTTAAAAGCTCATTCTGTCACTAAATGACATGAAAATTTCCACTTTTATGTTTAGAGTTGTACATTCCTGAAGGTCCTTTTCCACTCTTTTGGGCTGTTCAAGTGATGTGATAGTTGTTGGTCTGTAGCACTAACATCTTAACGTTATTTCTTCCTGTAAGTATTTCTTCTGTGCTTTTTGTGAGGAGTGTTGTCCCAAGGCAGGTAGTAGGAGGTCACCTTTCTCAACTTGGTATAGAAGCTAAAAATCTGTATAATACTGATTGTTGCCCTGTTTGTGCTAAAAATAAGGAAGAATGTTTTCTTAGAGTTTGGTTAATGGAATGAGGAACTGCAAGAAGGAGAGACAAGGACAGCCAAGGATAGCACCGCATGCAGTGGGTTATTTTTGTTTCATTTTTAACCATGTTTTTGGGTTTTTTCAGTGTTAATATGTTTGTCAAGCTACAGCAGCTCTGCATACAGTGCTTCCTTAAACAAAAGGCTTGACCCTGTAGTTAAACTTTTAATTTGCTTTAAAATTGCAGCATACACTCTTTTCTGAAACACCCTCTGTACAGGCAATTATAAATGAGATTTGCCTCCTTGTTAAGTAGGTGTTTTCCTTAGGCAAACAGATCGCGTGGGAGAGAGCAGAAATAAAGGTGAAGCTTCCTAAGTGGTTTTCCTGTGGAGAACACGATGGCAGTGTTTGAGTTAGAGGAGGGAGCATGCTTGGAGAGTCTTCTAAATGCAAACTCAGATGGCAGGAAAAAAGTCAGATCTGATGAACATCACTAGCAGAACATGTGTTGTTCTGCAGAAGCAACACATTCTGGTAACAAAGTGGGTGAAATAAAGCCTGAATAAATCCATCACTGTGTTGTGCAATAGCAGTCACAGACAGCATGTTTTGTATTGTTTCTCTTTGCAAGTGACACCTTAGGATTGTCATTTTAAAATAAGTTAGGATGTTTAATTGCCAGAGTTATATACCAGAAACAGGAGACTATTGAGACAAATTTGATTACAGCAGATACAGAAGGATAAACCATATTGTTTGGGGAAAATAATTTGCAGTATGTCAAAAAGTAATCTTCCCAAAATAAAACTGTCATATTAAATAGAAGTAATATCAAAGCAGAAATAACTTTTAAGTAGGATAATTTCATTTATACAGGACTGTGTTCTGAAACAATGGAATCTAAAAAAAGTGTTCCCTTCTGATTCTTCATCTACTTGTAGTTAAAATGTTGTATTAAACACGTTGTTAGGGCTGTCAGATGCAATGCATCTTCATTACTATTAATATCAAAGGAGTTGTCCTCGGTGGCACAATGGCATGTGGAAGGAATGAAACAAAATCAATTTGCAGTAGTTGGAAATACGTTATTGTAAAGTGTATTTGCAGATAAATGACATCTCATTAAACAGGAGTTTTACTGAGTTCTGCTGCAGTGACTGTGGCGGAGAATTGGGTGCTGCAAGTGTGAAAAGAGGTTCCAAATGTAGACTTGGTATAATTTCAGTACTCAAGATTAGCTCATTTCCACTAAGCTTACATTTTAACTACTGGCAATAGAGAATTAAGGAGGATGCTCTTTTGTAATTTAGTTTTGTTTAACATATCTCTTTGTTAATATTTTCTGGATGTACTCAGAGCTGCTAGGGCTGTGAGCTGGAGGAGAGTAAGATGAACGTTTCTACCAGTATTCTATTAATGCTAATCAATCTGAAACTTAAGTAATCTCCCTAGAGCCAGAAGATCTCTATGATTGGTTCTGACTGCTCTGTGGATAGGATGGAGTTCAGAAACTGGAAGGTTAATGCAGAACTAGTAGCAAAACTCAGGTGGTCATCTGCTCTAAACCCCCTGCTCAAGCTGGACCATGGCCAGGTGCCTTTTGACTGTCTTCAAGGAGAGAGATCCTGACTGCATGTAAGATCATGGTTTCAAAGGAATTTCTTATTTAGATATCTAAAATAGATTTCCAAAGTGGCCAGAATAGTTAATATTTGGAGGCTTAATCCATTAAAGCTTCACTTCCCTCTCCTTTAAAGTGTGTGAATTGGAGTTAAGCACATAGAAAAACTACTATTATAAGGTTTAGTGGTAATTTTTTATCAGTGTTACATATTGACCTCAGAAGAGGTCAGATTAAAAGCAGGCCTTCAGAAATTAGTGTCTTCTGTACCTCTGAAGAGGAGGCAAAGTGGTGCTACTTCAGCTCGAGTACCTATAGTGTCAGGAACACAAGTGTAAAGAGCCCTTCTGAAAATGTTTTACAAACATAGTTTATCAACCTAAATCCTGTTGTAAATGCTTTGTTTTGTTCAACAGCAGATTAAGTTTATTCTAGATTCACCACTGCTTCTTCAACTACAAAAAAAAAATGGACCCCAACAACTTAAAACAGTGGTTCAGATTTTTAGAATAAGTACCTGTTAGAGATTTGCCTGTCTCTGTGTAACATCTGGGCTGATGGAACATAGTTCTTCGATGTAAGATATTGAGTAGCTGTCATTGTGCATCAACAATAACCATCCATCCTTATATTTATGTACTTTATCTTCCTCTGGTAAAATAGAAATAATGGAAGAGAATGTTTCCATGGTCTACTTGCCTCCCACTTTGAAAATATGCTTGGTAATAATCAACTCAACATTCATTTTTCAGTAAGTTTTTTTTCTCCTATTGTCTGTCAGGCAGGAGGGACCATTAGGCTGTGACAATGTTATATTTTATTTTCCTTGTTTCTTTTAGAAAGGCTTAAGAGCCTGTGTAGTGCAAGTAATTCATTTAAATGGACATACAGAGAATAATCTATCTAGCTATCCACAGAATAAGTTTATCTTAATGGACCATGATTGTCCTGGCTGACAGTCTACTAATTTAATATCTTCTTTTGTTAGAGTTACTCTTTGTGAAATTTTTATTAGTATAAAGCATTGAGATTTTTCAAGGGAGAAGCAGATGATAAAAGAGGGGAAATTAAATGTGGGTTTTCTTTCCTGATGACAGTTTGTTCCATGCTGGTGGTCTAGGCCGTCTACCTTTCCCTTTATCTCCCCAATGTATGTATATGCACTTGCTGGAGTTCCTTGAGAGTTAATCACTTTTTTCAAATGAAAAATTAGAACACTGCCAAATTATTTTTTCCTAATAATTAGCTGTTTGAGCTCCTCTTGACTGTCTGGTCCTTTGTGTGTTTTTCAAAAGAGACTGAATTGAAGTCAGGATGGGGATCTCTTCAGGTAAGCCTAACCTTTTTCTGTACCTGTAGTTATTATTTATAATTGCCAAGGAAAAATCTTCATATTAACCATATCCGCTATTGGAAGGGGATGATAGATCCTTATGTATCATTCTGGTTTGGGAGTGCTTGGGCAGTGCATCTGTTAGTGTGTGTGTGCATTGCAGTGGGCAATACAAGAGTCAGGCTGCAGTCTTCCAGCATTGATCACTGGAGAATTGGAGCAAAGAGCTATGCCAGACATTGTTCTGGTGATGGAGAAGGTTCAGCCAAAAGGAGTAGATTCAAAGCCCTTCAGTCTCCATACAGTCTCTCATCTTGCCTGGATGTTGAAGTTGACACCTCTAATGGAGCTACTCCTCTAACTTCCCATAGTAGACATAAACACAGAAAAACAGCTCATCTTCAGGGCGGCACTGATTAAGTGAATTGCACCTTAAAAGTATGTGACTTCACTCATAAATTGTTTCCAGAGCGACTAACATCAAATATAAACATTTGTATTCCGTCAGATTAGCCCTCTTCTGTTTTCCATAGCCAGTGCTGTCTCTTCTTTGTTGCTTTCTTAGTAACATTGGTGGCCTAACCTTTTGTTTAATGTAGTTCTGTTTAATAACAGATTTCCCCACTAAGAGCTAGTTGTATAATGTATAATCCACATTACTCAGCACTGCTTAAATTATTGCAGTTATTTAAAACCCATTAAGTATCTTTTCACCCTCTGCAGCATACATGGAAAGAAAACAGAACTTCCCAAGGCAAAGCAGACCACTTGGCTATAAATTTTTAAAATCCAGTCATGTGGCTGTTCAGTTTTTCGTGCACAGGAATGACCTAAATATTTGCCTTGGGAGAATTTTCCATATATATTGTGTTAAGGCAGAAGGGCTAAAAGGTTCAGGCAAAAAGCCTGAACTGTCAAGACAAAGGATGGTCCCTGTCACAGGAGGAAGTCTACTTCTCTAAGTTAATTGCTTCTTTATCTGTAGGATCACGTAGAAGGTTATCAGAAAAGAAATGACAGATGTGTCATCAAATGTGTCAGCTGCAGAACCACTGAGCCATAAATCCTTCCTTCAGGGAGGTTCAAAAAATCTTTTTAATAATGTCTTTAAATTACATAAGAAATTAATGATTATGAACTTTTGTTCTTCTAAATCATTCTGCATTCCCAGTTGGTTAGCTGTAATATCCGTATACTGTTGTGGAATGTGTTTGCTGTGTGTGTACATACATTCTTTCTTAATTTGACCTGAAGCTCCTGAGGTACTTCATACTCACTTGTGGAAGCAGCAGGTAAAAAGTGCGTTCAGTTCTTCAGAAGTGTCAAGGAGAAGGAAAATTACTGACTGGGGTGTCTCTGTAGCTGTGTGATGCCCTAGCAAGACTGGTTTACTTGTGCATGTTGTGTCAGCTGTAGTAGTGCACACTGTGAGACAGAGTTAGAATTAGATTTCAGAACTAAAATACAACTTTAAAAGAAGTTATAAAAATTGTCTTACATATTTTATGGGCTGCTACCAGCATATAGTACACTCTACCAGTCAGTCACTATAACATCTAACTTTTGAAAGCAGTTTGGTTTATGTACCAGCCTCTGTGAATTTTAATCTAGTAAGATGGGTACAACTGCTGCCGAATAGAGCCTAGCTCTTTTTGTTAAAATCATACTGATGTTTGAAGTTGAAAGCAGGATAAAAATCCTCTCCCAGAGCAAGGGGACTGCAGAGGGGCCATAGGGAGGCAGACAAGCTCGTTCTGCTTTGAATACGACATTTCTGGGGCTGCCAGAGCAATGCTGGGCCTCTTTCCTCGTGGGCCTGTTGCTCCTGTTCTGTGCCTGTGTGAGCTGGATGTCCCCGTGCCACCCAGGAGCCCCGGCCAACCCTGACATGGCGGTGGGGGGGCACTCTCCAGTGCCCCGGGGGTACAGAAGGCAGCTTAGGCTACTCGCCTAGCAGTGACATCGGTGGAGGAAAGGGGCCAACTCTTAGCAAGGGTTAATCCAAGGTTTTATTCAGGAGCTCCTGGGAGCCCCTGCCACCTCAGAGGGCTTCCTGCTGAGAGCCCCGGGAGAGCTGCCAAGGTAACATTTAAAGGGAGGTGGAAACCGCAAGTAGATAACATTTGCTGACCAATAAGGAAATTTATGGGATGGAATCTGAGGGTATGGACATTTGGGATAGCGTATGGGGTAACACTTGGGGGGCTGACCTCTGGCCGCCGACTAATCACTTGATGACCTGGACTGAAAATTCTAGATAGAGGGGATGGGACGCTGAGTGATTGACAGAGAGCCAGGGCAGAGATTTGGGAATGGTTTAGAGCGGGGGGGATACAATCTGGGGTAAACCATTTGGAGAAAATAAGGGGATACAAAGACAAAACCATTACAAAGCACGAAAACACACTACAACAGCTGGATACAACCAAATCCATGGAATAAGCTTGGTGATGAGTTTAATTTAGCAGTTTATCCATGGTGGACGATAACAAAAACCGTGCATGCAGTTTTGGTATTGCAGCCTTCATTCCTGTAAATTCAGTGGTTTGCATTAGTTGTGCTTTTGCTGAAATTCCTTTTTGTTTGATCAGGTATTTTGTATTTGGTTTTCTTTAAAAAATGTATTTCTGGATTTTTTTTTCCTTCTCTTTAGTTTTGTAATACTGCAATAACGGAATCTGATGGGGTTTTTGTTTGTTTTGGTTTTTAATTGTAACGCTCTGACACTGTACATGAAAATCTAAAAATGTTTAATGCAGACCTGAGACAGTGATATGTCAGGGATTGCACCATCTCCTGCTGTTATAAATTCAGTGGCAGGTAGCTAAAAGAAGAAAAATGCATTTGAGTTGCAGTTTTTCATTGTCAGAGAGACTGCAGTAACTATTTCTTGGGATGGTAAATCCCATGAGGTCTGTGAGAGCAATGAGGCTGATTGGCTTCAAGCTCTTGTACCCCAACACCTGATCTGACTATTGTTTATGCATGCCTTGGTTTCTTCAGGATAGAACCAAAGTAAGAAGATCATGGCTTCTGTGGATCTGCTGGTGTTTTCCCAAATAAGATGATGTGCACTGTGGGTTCAGTTATTTGCATATTTCCAGAAAATCATAGTAATTTGTTTTCATTTCTAAATTCCCCATATTTCTCTGTGGTGGTGAATACTTTGCTATCCTTAGGCTTAATGTGGCAAAGGTGTCTTCCTGTTCTCTATGGAGTTTTCTGATTCAAGAGCTCTTTTAAATGAAACTTAAGGAATGACACTCACCTGAGATCAAGTGATCTAACTCTGAATACTTGGTAATGCTGTTTCTGGTTTTTCCCTTGACTTAATATATTATGCAGAGATATCTTTACTCTTGAGCATAAGGCTTCCCATCCAAAGAAATGCTTACATCCACTCTGTGTGCCTGCCTGCACTGAGATAATTCTTGGTTCACAGCCACGTGGTTAGCAAGGTCTGTCTTCCTCTGTCTACTTAAAAGTACACACTTTAGCAATGTAGGGGAGTATTTTCATGGGCATGATAAAAAATGGGTGTGATTCTGCACGCTTTGAGTGTTGTGAGAATATCCTAAACTCTGCAGTGGTTGGGTTGATCCATCTGGCCATGGAGACACAAGTTGCTATCCTGTCAGTCCCTTTCTTTCCTTGGATTGTGAGCTCTCTTGGTCAGAGGCTCTTTTTGTTCAGCAAGCACCTCAATAACACAAACAATAATAATGCATTACAGCTCCCTGCAGAGCTGCACAGATTCATCAGCAGCATTCGAGTGGCTGCTGCAATATTTATTCGGGGCTTTTTCAGTGGCAAGTTAGCCATCCACTTCCTGCTGCTAACAGAACTGAATAAAACTTTTACAGCCAACAAATAAAAACCAAACTGCAGACAGATCTAGAAATCAAAGCCATTAACTGTAAAACATGATGCCAGAAGTGGGTCTTCCTCCATCCTGCTCTTCAGTCACATCAAGGAGGCACAGTCTGGCAAGGAGAGAAAAACGAGAGTGGAAGTGGGGCTCCTAATTCATTCGTTTCCTTTACAGTACAGCAGCATGGGAAGTGGCCTCGCTTCTCCTGTTCAGCCTGGAAGGTCAGTGCAATGACCTGACTGATTCTAGGTGACCATGCTTACAAAACCAAGTGAAGGAAAAGCAGTTGGTTGCCAATTTATGTGTAGCCCCTCATGGAATAACAATTCCCTATCTATTTCCAATTCCAGTTTATTTTCTGTGCACAGACCATAAAAACCTTACGACCAATTTTTAGAAGTAGTTTCTCTTCAGGAGATTCCTTCTTTCACTTTGCAGTCCTGGAGAAGAGTTACTGTTGTTCCTTAAAATGTAGCTTCATATCTGAGATAAGTAATAAATTAAATTTAAAACCACTTTATATTGCAGAAATTATACTGCAATCCATTTGAAAATAGAAACAGTGGTGAGGGCAAATAAAAAAACCTGTGGCTGTGCAGAGGAATGCTGCCCAAATTCATTCCAACCCAGGTCAGTAAATCCACATGACAAAGGCTCTCCAGAGGAGACAGGTTTGATTTGGTTTGGGAACACTGGTTGCATTTTTGTGGAACTAATAAGCCACAGCTCTTCCTCAAGCTGCCATTTACTTGCCTTTTAGTGTTAGCAATCCTGGGAATAAGCCAAGTGCCTCTTCTCCATTTTAAAGTGGACTTGGACTAAAAATACCTCAGAGTTGTCTTCGATAGAATGCTAATGGCACTCAAAAGGAGGCTGAAAATCAATTTTGCATTTCTGTAAAAAATGTTATTTTATGCTGCAAGATGTTCCTCTTATCCCTTGTCCTTTTCCTCTGCCACTGTTAAAGATAGTAGAAATGTTGAAAATGGTAATCCTGAGACTCTCCTAAAACAAGATGAATACTAAAATGTATTAAAATGTTTTGTGTACTAAAACTAAAAGTTTGTAATGTAAGCTGGATTTAAATTCAAACAGACTATGAAAAATATTTTACATCAGTGAAGTACTTCATCTTACTGACTGAGGAGATTTCTAGATTGTGCTCAGATCTTCACTACTGGATTAGAAATATTTGGAGAGTGCTTAGAGGCACCAGAATAGTCAGGAAACATCTGAGCAAAAAAATGAAAAAAATAAAGGCTAAAGAATGAAGTAAGTAACGATGACCAAAGCAGAAAGCAGTAGGCTGCAGATGTCTGCAGGGTATAAACAGTGAGGATGGATAAAAATATTTAATGTAAGGCACAGAGGTATTTAAGTGTAGGCTGAATAGCCAATAAAAGCAGCAGAATAGAGGCTAATATCCAAAAGGAAGTTGAAGGATTATGTAAGTCTTTAAAAATTAGATTTGGCAAAAGAGTATGAAATATGCTGTTGCAAGGAATATAATATTGGTAGAGGATTTGTATTAAGATATGTTCTCAGTCTCATACAGTAAATCAAATGCAGTGCTCAGTTGGATTTCTGTGTGTTGGTTTGAGGCTGTGAGTTTAGACTTTGCCAGCTGGGATGTTTGTCTGGGCACACCTCGCTTTTGTAATCTTGTCTTTTAGGAATGCAAGCACTCATGAAAACAGGTAGGGTGTGCATTAACACTACTAACA
>VZRH01001312.1:459594-533011 GCA_013397555.1 Urocynchramus pylzowi | reverse complement strand
CCCCGCCCGCCTTTTTTCATGGAAGTCTTGGGATTTTCTGCAGTTACAACCATGAGACTTGGTAATATGTGAGAGCCAATGAAATTGTCAAAGTTCTTATTAACTTGAAATAAGTTTTTATGTTATTTCTGTGTGGGCTACATATAATCATGAAACTATGGCTTGAGAAAAGAGGTGTATTTGTTATTTTGTGGAAATTTCCTCTTGGGGTTCTTTTGGTAATTTCTTTGATACCCATGCTGATGTAGCTGGGGAATTTCATTCAACAGCTTTAGAACTACTCATAAAGAGAAGGAGAAAAACATAAATTGTGACCCTTGGCTGGTGAGCAAGCTGAACATTGAATTCCCAGCTGAATTTTACCTGGAGCTTTCAGACAGAGTGAGAAAATGAAAATTTTTTTGTTTGCCTTTTTTTCTGTCAGTAAAGATGAAACATAGAAAAAGAGCTTTTGTTTTTTTCTTAGCTCACCTGAAAAATAGGGACAGAGGTAGATAGCTATTTTTATTCAGAAAGTGTATTAGAAGCAGAGGAATCTTTTTGGCTCTATTAGGAAAAAAAAAAAATCTAAGAAGCATTTGTGAATGAACTTATGAATGACATTGATGCATTACCCAGCAGGTGGAATAATCTTTATTTAATATGCCAGTGATGTGGTAATTTTGTTGTGCTTTGGTAAGCAAGGAGAGCAACCAGTTTATTTTGGTTTTTGTCTAAATTGGGGTTTGAGTCTTCATTCATTTGCACTCTCTTTGTTCTGTAGTATGTAAAACTCAGCATTAACACAAATACTGTGCTTTAGTCTTACCTGGGGGGAAAAGTATCAGCTGAGAGGCAAACAAACCCCGAGGTGTTTCTCTTTGCTTGGTGTCAGCATTTTAGACATAGCTTGCAGTCGCCAGTACTTCTACCAAGGTACCTAAATAGCAGCTTGTTATACCTTGGTCTGTGGAGTTTATTTTTTTGTAATCATGTAACAGATTTATATTGTAACTGTGGCCATTGTTACACTGTGGGAAAACAGTGTCGAAATTTAAATGCTTTGAATTCTGCGTCTGTTGGAAAAATAGATAAATTTCACTCACTCTTGAGGTCTGATTGTTTAGATAATGGTATAGACCAGACTTTAAAATCTTGTTTATTTAATACTGTGCTGAGCAGGAAGCACAGCCTCTAGACCTTTTGGGCATAAGTGGGTCTTAGTTTGTCCAGGCTCAGGCTGTGAGGTCCAGAGAATATTGGCACTGAAGATAAAGTAAGGCTGAGGTTTTTCCAGAAGGCAATATTCACACTCTCTTGGATTTGATGTATGTAACACTGACACTACATTTTTACTTTCATTACCTAAAGAAATTGATTTTTATTTTTATTTCACAGTCTGCCTCTGTTAGTCCAGGAATTAAATTGAAAGTGGGTAGATTTATATTGGTCATCAGGAAGAAGGGATTTTTACAGTGAGGGTGGTGAGGCCCTGGCACAGGCTGTCCAGAGAAACTGTGGTGTCCCCACCCCTTGAAGTGTCCAAGGCCAGATTGGACAGGGCTTGGAGCAACCTGGTCTAGTGGAAGGTGTGCTTGCCCTTGGTGGGGGGTTGGAGTGAGGTCACCATTCCTTTCTTATCTGGACAGGACACGTGGGGCAGAGCGGGAAGGGAAGGAGGTGCTTTGGAGACCTGACACGGAGAGCAGGTCCTAGGCAGCAGCATGAAAGGAGCTGCAGGCTGTTGCACCTTGGGAATAGCAGTTGTGGGATCAAATGTGTGGTAAACCGTGTTTTAGGGAGCGTCACCTTTTGTACGTGAGCCATGGTGTGTAGGTGGGCCTGAAGCTGCTCCTCTAAGACGTCGGTGCTTTGGGCAGAGTGACGTGGCCACGGACAAACCTGTCAGAGCAGAGCTGGTGCGGTGCCCCAGCTGCAGCTGCCTGCACATCAGCTGAGCCACGAGCTCTCTGCTGCTCACAGATTAGGCCTTCATCTTCTTCCAGAACTGAGCCTTGCAGGTGTTTCCAGCCACTTGCTGCCAGTGGCAGGGTGAGAGGGCCCAGTCAGGTATTGGGATGTGCTGCAGCCCCGGAGCTCATGGGCAGCCCTCCTTGTCCTGCAGCCAGATTTGCCTGCTGGGCCTGCTGCCTGCAGCGGGAACTACAGCTGGAGCTGGCCTGTGAGGAAGCATTAAATAAGGAGCTAATGTGCTGTTGATAATGAATGTGGAGCTGGGAGCTCAGATCATAACCTCTGTCCTTTCTGAGCTGGGTGACTATAAAACACACGTCCAGTTAGACAGAACAGCCATGGCACTGTTTTATCTGTGACAGAACACTGTGCACCCTTGCAGACAGGATGTGAAGCTGCAAAAGTGTGGGTTGGTTAATGAGTGGTGCAGAGGTGTAATGCCTAACATTTCCTGGGAGCCAGACAAGTGTCAACACAAATCAATGAGCAACCCTTAGAATTTATTTGCTGCTGGTAGGATGCAATGGAGACAAGGCAGACTAAGCAGGCAGAGCAGAGTGGCCCAGAAGTGACCTGGAGCAGCATCTGAGGGATGGCCTGTCGTGCTCAGGGCTGAGGCAGCTCTGGGGCTGTGTGTGACTGCAGCTCGGCTACCAGAGTGCTTCCGCTGGGGCTAGCAAACCTCACATTGCCTCTGTACTGGCCATCACCAGATTACAAGATCTTAAAAATACCAAGAGATGCTAAATGTATTTTAGAGCCACTTTGGTTTTACTCTGAGTTCTTGTATACTCTCAGAACTCACCTCTTAATACTGATGTTACATAAGCAGGTGAAGTATTAGGTAAAAATGCAGCCAGCAAGGTTTCTATTGAAAACTGTCTGACCAAAATCCAGGGGAAAATAGGTAGCAGGAGGGTGTTTTATTAGTTCTGTTTCAACTGACCTGGGATTTTTTTTGACCTTTAATTAAAAGAAATGCAGGATTTTATTTCTGCTAACTGCAAAATAATGAGATCATTTAGCTGTTTAGTAACAGTAACCTCTTTCATCTAAGTACAGTTTAATTAAGAGCTAATAAAGCCGAAGTTCAGACAGAACCCTGAAAACAGCATGCTAATTACTTTGCTTTATTAAATGCTATTGGCACCAGTATTTATAACCTTCAAGTTACCTTGCTGTAATTAGCTCAGTTCTCATTAGCTGATACTTCAGCCTCCAAGAAGTGAGAAGTTGGTGACGGAAGTTAGAAATATTTCTTAAATCTCTTGGTTGTACAAATGATTTACCTAGATGAAAGAGCCTAATTACTTGAAAATAAGTAATTGCACTGTCATCAAGATCATTATTGTACAGGATAAAAAACAACTCTAGAGGAAGACCCAGTGACATTTAAAACAGTGTCTCCTGATGAAAAACTTTTCATTGAAATAATTTGAGCAACATTTTCCAAAGTGGCTCTTTATATTTTAAGGATCTTTCACTGGACACATAAGTTTGGACCCTAAGGTGAAGTTGTGGCTCCTGAATTGTTTTCTTCTACTGGACACTAAAAAACTTACGGGTCACATAATTGGGCTCCGGGCTGGTACTTTATTGACACTTAGAGGGAAAATTGGGTTACCTGTTCTCTGCCAGCAAAACACTTTGCAGAAAAAGCCAAAGGTTTTCTTTGTTTTTTCTCTTGCCCTCTCTGTAGCGTGAGCTCCGCTAAGAGAGCGCACAAAGACAAATGAAGCTTTCTTGTTCTTTTGTCTGAAGGATAGATAAAATGGTTTTTTCAGGTACCTCCCTGTACCCAAAGCAATTATTCTTTCTCCCACATAGATTAAATGTTTATGGTAATGGGTGTCAAATTGCTAATCCTGGAAATCCAGAAAGAGTAGTCATTGTATTTTAATGATATTCCAAAATGCATAATTTATCATGACAGAATCATTTTTCCTCAGAAGCAAAACAGTCCAATAAAATCCTGATGCCCAGACACTGGGGCTGGACCTTTGCTGGGGCTGTCTTCTGTTGCTGCTTGTCGTGCTGCTTCCCAGCACTCCAGGTTCTGCAGGAGGGGAAGGTTGGGGGAGGCAGGTGTTGTGCCAGTACCTGAGCAGACCTTCTGCTGCAGCACTCCCAGAGCAGGAAAAGGCAAAGTGATGTCCCAAAAAGTGCAGAGTAAAAGGACATCGCATCAGTTACAGCTCATTAAACCTCTCTACACCAAGAACTCCACTCAGAAAATGGCTTTACTGCTGGTTCTTCCCTCTCTTGCAGAGGTTACAGAAAAAATACAATATGAAAAAATTAAAGCTACTTCTGAATAAGAGCTCCCCTAAAGGGGCTTGCTCTGCTTAACTCAGGTGCTTTCACATTACACTTTCTATTAATTTGTCCTTCCTTTTCAGAAGGTCCTTGCCTTTATTGAAGAGCCAACACAACATTACAAATTTTCCTCAAAAGCAAAATAATTCCTAATTTAATGGCTCCATTGATAGTATTTTTAGACAATAAAACAGTTAAGCAAGCAAGCACTGAGAGATGAGATCTATTTCCCAAAAACAGGAGGAGGAGAAAGGCTTTCTGAAAAATGATGAAGCTGCCCTTGCATTTGTTGCTGACATGAAAGCATGTACTGATGTGAAGTGTAAGATGTTAATGTTGCAGCATTGTGAGGCTCTGTCTGTCTGCTTGCCAATTTAGTTGAAATGTACGTGATTACAAGTAGAATTACCAGCATATTGAATTATTTCTCTTTTCAAGTGCCTGAGTTCTTTAGCAGCTTTTCAGCAGGAAAATAGTCATAAATATGTTGGTGTGACTGCACAAAGAAGGCGTTGTTCCTTTTTGGTGAACCAGAGTTCAACAAGGCAATCTTGATTTATTTCTTTGATCAGTCAAGGCATTTGAGTCTGAATATTTGTGTTGATGCTGAAGAAATTGCAACTGTCTGTTTGCTGAAGACAGGCTGACACTTGTAGCTTTTCTGTGGCAGACTCTGAAGTGAAATCACATTGAGGTATTTGAGGGCAGGAGGCAGGATGGCTTCCTGGCTTTGAAAGTGGGAAGCAGGTTTTAAGATAGGTGTTTTATCTTTGGCTTGTCAGCTGATTTACTTGAACAAGAACTTTTGACAGCCCATGTCATCTGTCCATGCCTCTGTCCTCTGTTTGAGAGATGAGAAAGTCTGTTGTTTCGCTGTCAGGATAACTTGTGTCTATCCCTTGAATTGTAACAGGGCCTTTTTCTGAGATTTTTGTTTTTACTGTTAGTGAAGAAAGGGGTCTTTCATCATGTACTGAACATGTACATTTGATTTCTGGCACTAGGAATTTCCTAAACCTAGTCTGTGAGCTTAGGAGAAGTTCAAAAGAAAGTACTCCGTTGAAGCTGTGTACATGAAAGGGATTATGCAGCCAGCGTTTTATTTTCCTTATCGTACCAGCAGAAATATAGCATGTACTAAATAATTATTTATAAACATATGAAGACTAGGCAGTTTTAAAATACAGTCTTCAGTACTGCTGTATTTATGTAACATCTCATACAGATACCCAGAGGTGCTGTTCACAAACCGTTATAAAATATCCAGAAAATACCAGCAGTTTACTTTCAGCTTATAAAACAGCATGTAAAAATGAAATTTCAGGCTTTTAGTCCCCCTACATTTCTCTCTTTCTGTCTTTCTGATGGAAACTCACAGTAATACGCCCTGCCATCTGCTACTATATATTTTTCATGAGTTTTAACATTTTGTTTTTAGAACCTGAAAGATGAGTAAAATGTCAAGTCGCCCAGAAAATAATCATAGGCACGACAACTCAAATGTTAGCTCAGCTTGTCTGTACCCAGAGTGGCTCACAGCAGGTCTGTGGCCTCCCTCTTTGCAGGCAGAGCAGGTACACCCTTGGAATTAGCTGATACATTCACAACACAAGGCAAGAAGGTGGGAACCACGCTGGCAAATTAATTCCCAGGGAAGAAGTGAGCTCTGTGTTGCATTGTTACATAAATGTCTTGGGCCTTTTGCCACCTTTCTCTCTCTTCCCTTTTAAAAGCCTGTTTGTCATTTTAGTTTTCAATCCTACTGGATGGAGACCAGATTGGGGGTGACAAACTGGGAAGGTGTTAGGTGTTAGAAAGGTACAGCATAAAACCTTCAGCTGAAGAAATGCTCACAGCTCTTAATGTGGAGGGAAAGAAGTGAGCAGCCATTTGTGCCACCTCACTGTCAGGCTGTGCCCAGGATCCCTTCCCCTCAACAATGTGTGCCCTTAGTACAGGAAGGGAATAGCTGGATTATTTGCCTCCTACCTTTTTAACCACGCAGAGGTAAAGTTATTTCATTGAATAGGTTCCGAGCAGCTCAGGGTTGGTTTTCATATAAATCCTGTGCAGATTTGCTGCCTTTCATTAGAATAAGAAGCCTCCTCGGAGATCTTTGTACTCTCAGCCTGCGCAAACGCCCTCGTTACAGCGTTGCAAGATTTTTCACTTAATATTCCGCTTCATGAGTCTGGAGCTTGGTTTCAATTATCTCCATTCTGTGCTTCATTTTGCTCATTCCTTTAGAGTGTCTCTTGTTCACAGGACAGTTTTCAGGCTTTGCAGTGAAAGATGATGATCTTTACCAGGTGAGCCCTGGGAAAGACCTGAAGAAGAGCTTGTGTGTCCTAATAAGGTGGATATTGCCTCAATCTGTAAAATGGGTCATATTTAAGGAATTGTAAGTTGAGTGTACTATGCCTAATACCTCAACTGGACTGGACTTTCTAGTATTTTGTTGTCATTGGCATATAATTGTAGGCAAATCACTTATATCAGGGAAAGTAATTAAAATTACTGGCTCATTTTTTT
The DNA here is from genome assembly GCA_013397555.1 of Urocynchramus pylzowi. Classification (NCBI taxonomy): domain Eukaryota; kingdom Metazoa; phylum Chordata; class Aves; order Passeriformes; family Fringillidae; genus Urocynchramus; species Urocynchramus pylzowi. Next base: position 526,210 of record VZRH01001312.1, on the reverse strand, counting down.
CAAGACACTAAGCTGTTAGCTTAGTGTTGTGCAGTTAAATACATTCCCCATTCATAACACAGTTATGCTTCTCTGACAATAGTAATGTTTTCAGCCACTTTATTAAAATCATTGTGCTATACTGTATGTTGATTTGGAAGACTTTTCTGTGACCTTTGTTCGTCTGTTTTGTTCTTGCTTTGCAAAGTTTGGAAAGCTGGATTTGTGTTCCACCTGGAAGACTGAACGAGAGAACAGCAGGGTGTAGAGTCTGGGAGGGAACTCTTGAATGTGATATGTAAATCTTAGGAGTAACAAATCCTAAAACAAAAGAAGAGCATATTGAAACCCATGAGTGAAGCTGTACCTGATGAATAATACTTCCCTCTTCCTCCTACATGCTGTTTTCTTGTTTGTACTGCTTTAGTGCAAGTACACAGATGCTGACAGTCAGTATGCTCACTGTCTGAGAAGTGAGTCAGAATTTGGGGGAATCTGTGATCCAGTTCTTTGATGTGGAATAGGGTTGATTTAGCTTCTTGCTGTCTCTCTAGATTTTTCTTTTCTTCTTGCCCATGATTTTGAAACATCACTGAAATGCTGTGGATGTACTTGAGCTGATGCAGAGAAATGTAGCTCAGACAGTTGCTCTTCACCCTTGTGAATGGAGCAGTGCTGGGGGGCACAAGAGATCTGAAATTAATTCCTGGCTGTGGCCCAGGTTTACTGAGTGACTGGTGGAAAGTCTTTTCTCTGTGTGTACTTCTGTTTTCCTATCTCATGATTCAGGGAGTAACCCAGCATTTAATAGCTGATCATCTTTGTGAGGAAAATGATGGAGTTTTCATGCAGTCTTTAATCTTTATGTGCTAATAAAAATATCTGTACTTCTCTGTCACACATAAAAAACTATTTTTAACTAGCAAAACCAATTGAAAAGGCACATAACTGTAAAAATATTTATATTGTTATATTAAGTTTGTGTGCCAGGATGTGTTCTCTACAGGTATGTTTATATGCTGGTTTGCTTCTTTTTCAGGCCCTGCTTGATACTCAGAATCTTTTGAGAGCCCAGATTACAAATTTTACTTTCAACTTGGGATTTTCAGGAAAATTTTATCACACAGGTAAGAATTAAACACTAAAATTACTTTGATTTTGCTGGTGTTCTGTATAGTGTGAGGACAAGTAGGAATGAAAGAGTCTTAAGGGCTTTAGCATGCTATGTTCCTGCATTAATTGCTGGTGTGGAATAGATTAAATGCCTCCCCCCCTTTTATTAAAATTTAGTTCCTTTCAGTCTGCTTCTGAGTGGTAAATTCCACCAATCACATAAAATTTTGTATTGATTTCACTGAGGGATCTGTTGAGCTACCACAGTTCATCCTTGTGATTGATTCATCTGTACTGTAGAAATATAGCAGTATATTAAAATAATTAAAATAATTTTGTTTTAAAACCATATAGAAATAGGAGAGATAAAAGAAAGAGTATTGAATAGGATGTGGGCCAGCCAAGTGGTCTTGACTGTCTCATTTTGTCACCAGTGCCTCAGCAGGAAGTATTTTAACTGGTCACAGTTTATTGTGTTAATATCATTCTTACTGTTTCCAACATTTGTAAAAATACAATAAAAATAGAAACTTCAGAAATGTTTAGGGGTTTTGTTTTTGTTTTTAATTTCCTCTGCAGGGACAGAGGAGGAGGATGAGGGTGATGACCTGCTGCTGAGATCTGTGGATGAGTTCTGGTGGTTTCCCCACATGTGGAGTCACATGCAGCCACACCTCTTCCACAATGAGTCCTCGCTGGTGGAGCAGATGATCCTCAACAAAAAATTTGCCTTAGTAAGTTATATTTTTGCATTTTTATTTAATTTAGGTACTCAGAAACCATTATTGTCTTTAGACTAGCGAAAAAAAACCCCAAGTTTCTGAAAGAATAAATACTCCATTGAAAGGTATCAAATGACTTTGTGAAGCCACTGGATGTTAGGGTTAGGTAAGTGTGCCACATTTTCAAAGATGGAATTCTGCAGTGATACCCAATAACATCTTATATATTCCCTTTGCATCAACCTTATGTAAACTTGTTTTGAAACGCATTGCTTTTACTAATTATTTATTCACAGCAGAGCTCTGAATCAAAATGTTTCAGTGAGAATGTAAGAAATAAATCAAAACAGATTTTAGGTCTGAGAATATTGGAGAAACAGCTCACAGTTAAATTCATACAATAAACCAAAACAAAATTGCCATACATAAAACGTGTTATTTGTCCGAAGAGGGGTCTGGTGTTAAGACCTAATTGTATCAAAATAGATCAGCAGACACAAATTGTTTGCTGAACTGCTTTTGCTCTTACAACAGCCTAATTTTACTTCTTCCTTTTCAAAAGCCACTGGCTGCTCTTTAGCTGGCAGGTGATGGCTTTGTTTCTGGAAGGAGCAGGGGGATTTGAAATACCAGAACAACAAAGAGTGCACTTAATGGTCGCCTGTCAGTGAGTGTAGGAAAACAGGATAGACCTGACTATCAGCCAGTTAAAGTTCGTATTTGTTTTAAGTGAGACACAAGCTGTCTTTCAAACAAAGACTTCACCAAGTTAGCTGTAAATTGTAGTTGTACCGAGTACCGGACAGCTCTACTTTAATGTTTCCTTTTGAGAAAGCATTGCAGTAGGTGTTAGATTCCTGAAAATTATTAAACCTTGTGTCCAGAATTGACCTTTTAATATGATTCTGTGGACTGGTGCAAGCTCCACTGGAAATAAAATGGGTCCTTGTAGTTCTGGTGTGACCTAAGACATCCTCTGGGATTAGTGTGCAGGATGTAATCTTTAAAGAGTGTTATAAGGATAATGCATTTTCAACCCTGGTTTATGTAACTTCAGCAATTGCCATTTTCTTCACTACTTTCGATGCTCTTAATGCTTACAGATACTTTCTGTTAATTTTTTTCATGTTTAGACATACAGACATTAAGCTACTCACTATATTTCATTTGCTCAGAGCATTTAAATTAATAACAGAGAGAAGTAGCCACGTTTTTGAAAGAGGCTGAAATTGCCAATGCCTCGTGCATTTCTCACTCAATCTGTGTATTGTGGGAGATGCTCAACTGGGGAATAGCAGTCAGTGAGGAATAATGGAGACACTAATTCATTGAAGATGATAGGCCCCTTATTAGAGTGAAAGATTTAGATTACATACTTATTATCGCCTATTGTGAAACTTGAGGGGAGAAGCCTTAAAAATCAGACTTTTGTTTGCAGATAAATGAAGGAGATGCAGTGGGATGTTAGAGAATACAATTTCTTATGTGATCTGTGAATATTTTCCTTTCTGATGTTTATGCATGCTTAAGGGCAGTGGGAAAGATAAAAGGTAGAAGAATTGGATTATCTGTGATGGAATTAAATCGTGTAAAGCAGCGCAACTGATGGAGTATCTACTCTTTATCTTCTCGTGCAGTACAACCAGGAGGGCACATGTTACTCATTCCTGTTTGGCAAATTACACATGGTGCCCTTTATGTGTGCCACAAATTCCTAAAAGGAAACAAGAATTTCACCATTCTTTAAACAGAGAGAGCTCAGGGTTCTCCACTGTGATTGAACCAGGCATGTCTGTTACACACAATAAATGGTTTTACTAACATCACACACCTGTGTTTCTAGAGATTTTCATGTTCCTTAGTACCTAGTTTATTCAAAGGAAGATGTCCAGGTATCAGCCAATGCTTTGCACACACAGTATGATTAGGAAATATGATCAAGATGGCTGTATCAATTCAAGCCATATTAAAAACTCTAAGAATTCAAAGGCAGTGCAAGGGCAGTCTTCCTAAATCATGGCAAAATGATATCTTATGGACTATGCATTCTACTGATCAGACTTTCAAAGAATATCTGCTATATACTGTTCCTTTGAAAAGTAACCTGAAGGAAAATGCATTGGATGTGAAGAGAGTGTAATGGCACCAAGGTATGTACACACAGTAAGTGCCAGCAGCCTTCCAAAATAGGAAATGTGCTACAGAAGTGTTTAGTCTACAACATCTTCCTGTAGACTGTTACAAGTGGTTATCTTTTTTCCATTTTTAACATGACACTAAAATAGTGAAGCTGGTTTTTGAAAATAGATTTGTCTTTTGAATGGACTAGAGGGGAAATGCAATGACTCTGAAATTCAACTCCTCATCCAAGTAATTGTGAAGGGACATGTAGTGGAAATTGTGGTTTTGCAGTTGTAGTTGCCAAATGCTACGTGTTGTGTTGAGTCTGTGCCAGTGATTATCTCTGAAATGAGAGTTTGTGAGCAAATTCCTTGCAAGAACTTGAAAGTGTGCAGCTTTTTGTTTCATGTAGATTGAAGAAACCAATGTAAAATGCATTTATATTCTTCTTCCCTGCCTACTCACAAAAGTATTTTCTAAAAAGGCTTTTGTCTTAAAATCCTGTGTTTCATCTTCACCATGCTGCCCTCCATCTCCTTCCAGATCATCATATTTTGATATTACTGTTATTTGCACAGACCTGTTCTTGGTCTTTCACAAACAGAGCATTTGAGAAATGCCAAAATATCAAGTTTCTTAAATTTTTGAGTGCAGACATTGTTCTGTCATGTTTTAGGAACATGGTATTCCAACTGACTTGGGCTATGCAGTGGCTCCACACCACTCGGGAGTCTATCCAGTACACGTTCAACTTTATGATGCCTGGAAAAAGGTCTGGAACATCAGAGTAACCAGCACAGAAGAATATCCGCATCTGAAACCTGCACGGTATAGACGAGGCTTCATCCACAAAAACATCATGGTGAGTTGTGTTGCTGATGTTCATTTTGTACTCTGCCATTTCATGAACAATTTCCTTTAAGTGGAAAAGCAGGGTATCCTGAGAGTTCACACTTCAAGAAGCACGTATTGCTATGCATAAGTAGCAAGGTATATTTCACAGTGTCTTGTTAATTAAAATCAGTCTGCTGCTGGTGATGTTTCTGCTGATGAAGGTGGCATCCAGGCACCCTGCTGACAGCAGTTAGCAGGCTGTTAACTGTTCTAGTCCTGTGGTTAATGCTGGTTCAGAGAGCTCAAGGAAAAAGTCAATTTTGCATCATTTAACGCAATATGCTGGGTTAGATTTCTAGCAGGTTTTACATTTGCGTGGTACCATTAACTGCAAAAGAGTATTGCCAGGTTATGCCACCTCAGAATCTGGGTCTGGGTGGGTACATATTCTTGTCTTCCCTATGAACTGTGCGTGGCTGCCCTTGTTTGGCTTCCTGCCATACACAAATGCAGGCTGGGCTTTGCAGCCTGGTTTAACCCAGAGCCTCAGGAGTTGCGGGGAGGGAAGACACCCCCAACACCCACCTCCAGGCTACCGAAGTGCTCTCAAATCCCACTGTTTTCCTGAATGACATAACTCCCAGCCCTGTCACTGACAGCCACATTTCCAAAGGAAGGGCTTGTACACAACTGACATGGAAGGCGTTGTGCTGTTGCTGTCAGGGCACTGGGGTGGAGGCTATTTTGGGTTCACATCTCATCAGTATTACCTCAAAGTGTTTCAAAACAGCTTTCCAAAATACTTGGTGGCATGTTCCCAAGGAACTTTCTTTTGGAGCATGTGGGAGAGCAGTGAATGGGGACCCTGTTGTACCTCTGGCTGCAACAGGCACTTTTGGGAGGTCAAGAGCCTTGGCACAACACTTAGAACAGAATTCTGGTATTGTTCTTGGGTTGCCATGGATACCACTTTCCTAAGCTAAGTAGTAGTATTTTAACGTTTTGATCTATTTTTGGGTGAAGCAAATGAAAATGATCTCCAGAAATCTAGGAACAAAACTGACACCAATATAGGGTTGAGCTACAGTTTGTTCTCCTCAAAGCAATCACTGTGTGTGAGATAATGGGTTGGTGGATGTGCTTAGGGAGCACAGAGCATTTGGGGAAGACAGATTGACTCAGAATCTTCAAAAATCCCTTCCATAAATATTTGTGAAAACACGTCATTTGAAGGCACATAATGAGATTTAACACCAGGACACTGCAGCCAAAAATCTATTTCCAAAACCAGTTGTATAAAACCACCTGTTCAGGGAGTCTCAAACTTTCAGTTCTCCAGGGCAAATGCATCAGTATTTCACATCTGCAGGCAAATAGTAATGAACACACTCAGTAGGAACATTGTTGCCTAAGATTTGTCAGAGCACCTCCCATCCAGTACAGTTTCATTCCCTGCCTCTGTGAAAAATTGTTCTTGTATTTCCTCTATGAAATCCAAAGTTTTTTTTTAAAAACTTAGGCAAGTCTATAGCAGATTTACAAATTCCATACATTTTCTGACAACAAAATTTACAATCCTTGATCACAGTATTCTCTATATCACAAGTAAAAAAAAGTTGAGAAATGAAACTGCAAGAAATCAAGAGTATCTACAAAACCACAGCCTGTGTTAAATAAGGCATTTGTATGCTTAAAAAATTAATCTATCCTAACAGTCCCAGTTAAGCATTATACATGAACAGCCATGCCCAGCTGTTGATTTTCCATAAGGAATAGACATAATTGAAGTATTCTCCAGTAAATATTTTTTTAATTCAGGAGAAAATATTTTGAGTTTCTGATGAAAAACATAACTGCATTTTGTAGTTCTTCATATTCAAAAGATTTGTTCTTGGAATGTTTTTAAAAATAATTTTGCTGGTACTATGTATTTCAACCGGTCATAAAAAAATAGCACAGTTGAATGAGAAGTAAATCTTTCTTATAAGGTGAGCATTATTGGCAAATTTCCCCATGTGTCAGAGTAGAATTGTTGGTGGTGATGCCTAAGCCAAGGAAAACCCAATTTGCCTTTCCAATTACAGTTTAAATTTACAACAAAGGCATCATTCAGATGAAAGTGGAACTGATTGATACGCTATAGACTGATAATATTTTAGATTATCTTTCACATTATTTTAAAACTTTAGACTTCAAATACTTGGATTTAGACTGAGGTGTTATGGACAGAATGAGTTTGAGGAGGCTTCGGAATTGTAATTTGCTGATAGAGATCAGTCTCCAATTTCAAACAAAATGTGATGAATTTTTGGATGCTACGATTTTAGTGATAATAATTCATCTAGATCAGTATTGATTTCCAGAGAGCAAAGTAATTCCAGCAAAGTTGAGAGGCCAAATATACCCAGCAATTATCTGTTATATGTTACTTCTCTGGCTTTTATCATCTCATTAAAAGTATAAGCTCTTGAATTTTTTATGTGTTTTTCGTAAATTCAGGTGCTTCCTAGGCAAACTTGTGGCCTATTCACCCACACCATTTTCTATAAGGAGTATCCTGGAGGTCCGAAGGAATTAGACAAAAGTATTCAAGGAGGAGAGTTGTTCTTCACAGTGGTTCTCAATCCAGTAAGTACAGTGGAATTTTTAAATGTTTTTAAAAAATTAATTGAAGAAAGTTACTGAATGTCCCAGGGCTGATCAGCTGGGTCTCCCAAACAGTAATGGTTACTGACAGTGAGTTCTTCTGCTTCTTCAATTATTTAAATTAAGATCTAATATTATATATGTTCTGTTAGTTGTACAAAGCAGTCTCCACCATTTTTTGACATCGATTTTGTTAGTAATGCAGCAGTGCCAGCCTGTCTTGTTCTTTACTTTTTGCATGAAATAAGACCCCTGAGTTTTAATATTTCAAAGAATTTGAATGTGAAGAACTGCTATGAGTATCTCAGGTAAAGTTCATTTCTCTGCTGTGCCAAAGTCGTGATGCCTAGTGTTGGGAGCACTTACTGAGGTGAGAAGGCTGCAAGCAAGGAATGCTTGGGCTCCAATCAGTTTTGAGACATTTCAGTTGCTCTCTCATAGCAGCTTCAAAGAAGAGATCCAAGTAAAGGAACCACACAGTTGAAAGAAAAGATCTGAGTAAACGAACCATATCTTTTTAACCTTTCATTTATCTTTAATGGAAGATAAACAAGAAGTGAGGCACTGAAACTACAGGACACTGACAGAAGAGAGCAGTATAGTACTTCAAAATGGTGTGGGATTAGGTCAGCTGCCTCAAAACTGACCTTTTAGACAAGCTTTTAGATGAGGGCTTCATTTGGGGTCCAAATCAAAGATATAAATAAACTTATGCTGTTTTATGGAAATGTAGTCACTGGGAACACCAAAGGGAACAAGACATATTTCCACTCAAATCTTTTGGAATAACAGCCGAAATATTTTGTGCCCTTTTTTAATCTTCTGCAATGTAATGCAGTCCAAAGGAAAACCATTTCTGAAAGCTATTTCAGCAATTTATATGCAGGTGTATTTTTCAAGCCTCAGATTCTTCCAGGCTATAGTTTTGGCTCTTTGAGAGCAGTTACTGTGTTTTGTTCCCCTTTTTCATGCTCACATAGCAGAATTGGGAAATAAAAACTTTACTTCTTTAGCACATGTGTGGTTTCCCTTCTAGAGGGTGGCAGTGGTTGCAGTCCTGGCTTAGATGATGTGTATCATTCTAGGCACAGCATAGAATCAGTCATAGAATGGTTTAGGGTGGAAGGGACCTTCAAGACCATCTGCTTCCAACCCCAGGTTAATAGAGCTGAGACCTGGAAAATTCATTGGGTGGGGAGGGTATTGGCACCTTAGCAGTCCTTTGGCAATCTGTGGGTTTTGACTAGAAGTTACGAGGTGAGCAAATTAAAGGAAGGCACAGAACAGTATTTTGAGTCAGGGCAAAATATATTCCACCTTGAAATACAGCCACAACAGCCAAAAACTATTTTACAATGTAGGGAAACAGCAACATTTAATATGAGTGCTTGAGGCATATGCCTTTTAAATAAAAAGAATGAAGAGAATGGAAGGGAAGACAAGCAGGGAAACATCCCTGATTTTTGATATTCATCATGGAGGTTTGATCATGTCTGCCTGGCATGCTGAAATGTGAGTACAGTCATGTCTTTTAATACATTACAATTAGGTCTTTGATTCATGCATTGCTGTGTACACTTGTGTGATCACCTACTTCTGAAAATTATGATATCCCAAATACAATACAGGCTTAAAGAACAGAAGCTAAATGCAGTGTTTTCTAAATATAACTGTAAATGAATATTAGGCTAAAATCTGCCCAAGACTCCTTCCAAGGAATGCCTTTGAAAAGACAATGCATCTGGTTTCTAAATATCTGCCTATAAACAGTTCCTGAGGTTCTAAGCATTAGCCTGGCACATAGTCAGTTTATAGACTGAGGTTTGTATCTTTGTGGGGTTTAGGTCTTGCATGTATTTGTCATACTTTTCAAGTCAGAGTTGGGCAAAAATTTAGACATTAAAATGAAGACTAAGTAGCTTTAGGAGTCTGTCTAATTATGGAGCAGCATTTTAGATTTCATAAGCTTTCTTGTGTTTTCATTAAATTTGCTGGGATTTCTTTGTGAAACACACAGCTGCTGAGAGGATGCAAAAATTCCATTATGAGGCATTTTCAAAATGGTATGTTTCACTGATAGAAAACTAAGAAGAGAAAACACCACCCATGAATCATTACAATGTCAGCTAAACAATGTTCTCAATAATGAGTACATAAATAGTTAGTTTCCAAACCTGGAAAATGTGAGTGTGGATTAAATGTTAATCTTAACAAATTTCTTCATTATATTTCATTTGGAATTGAATATCATTTTTGAAGTGTAAGTTACCAGGATGAGACTTCAGGAACTGAGTACCCTACTCTGAACTAAGTGTCCCTAAGAATGAAGCCCAAAATTTCTCAGTGCTTTGGCTGTGCAGTGGTGTAAGGGAGCCTCTGCCTCCTTGTGGTGTGTTCGATCAACCACCATGTGCAGGATAAGCCACCAAAAACCACAGGACCCTGTGTGCAGCTGCAGTTTTTGTCATGAGAACCAGCATGATGGCCCTGTTCCCAGAGCATTGTACAAGCAGGCTTCTGCAGGTATGGAAGGCCTCAGGAAATCCTGCTCTGCAGATGCTGTTTGTGGAACTGGGAGCCAGCAGTTGGCTTGGTGGAGTAGCAAATCTCACGGCTGGCGGGTTGTGTTCCTGTGGTTTGCATTGGTACCCCTGTACTGGTGGCTGGGGCCTGATCCTGACCGCTATTCCTGTAAGCCATCCCAAATTCTGAAGTGCCACCAAGCTGAAAAAGAGCCCAAGCACTAAGAGAACACTATTACCTACTCTTCAAGTAATATTTTGTGTGTCTGTCTCCTGTTAAAGATCTTGCTGGCTGCAGCAGCCCTCAGGCGAGATCATGCTATATCAGGATCTTGCACAAAATGTTTCACAGAAAACAAAAAAGCAAGCTTCAGCAGCCTGTATTATTGGTGTACTGGCATTATTTCTCCCATATTATCAGCTGAATAATTGACTTACAGGGAGGTTGAGGGACTTGCACTATAATTTAGCCAGGGAATTCTGGGGCAAAGCCGCAAGGAGAATGTGCATTGTAGAAGTGTTTAGTGATGAATATCTTATCCAGTCAGACACATCTCTGGTTTATAGTCTCTTACAGTTGCTGCTTTTCATATCACTGTCCTTAAAACATTTTAGCAAGTTTTTTTCCTGATAAACTAGTTAGAATCTTCAGTGATTTCAGATTCATCTCTCTGCAATATGTGATTAAGTTCTTGGATTAGTAAAGCAAATTTCTGTTCAGTGTTTCTTAGAAGGAAATTGTACCAGTTTGCTAAATCTGTCCTGTGTAGGAAGTGAGCCATTAGGTTTTGAGCTATGTATAATGAAGAGGTCAGTATAGGCACTGCCATCAACTGTGCCATTGCTTCTCAGATCCTTTGAACTGCAGAAGATACGGATCTTTCTGGAACTTTTCTATCCCATGAGATGAATGTTGAAGGGTAACCAACAGTTCATGAAATTTTTCTATACCTTTTTTGCCCCTAAGAAAAACAAACAGAATGCAGTAATTGCATTACGTGCACTTACATGCACTTCCTTGCAAAGTACTGTGTGTCTGCAGATGGAAAGAAAAGGGAAAATGCCCTGTGGAGAGGAATTTGGTGAAAGCCTTCAAATGGTTGACAGCCCAACAATGAAACTAATGTGTAGCCAGCTGTGTGCTCTTGACATGGTTACAGCAGTGCTGATGAAGAGGAAAGGCTATTAATGCTTTAGGCACTTTGACTGATCTTAAAATAATTGTAATCTTTGTGTGCCTTCAGTTCTAAGTATTATTTTCTTCTAATTTTTACCTCTCCCCAGTTGCAGTGAGTAGAGCTGTTATTAAGCTAATTGACTTGCAGCAAGGGAGAAATTATCTCCTTTAGCACTGAAAATGAGAGGATTTGTATGAGCATCAGCAGAACTTGCTGTATCTTAATGTGACCCTGAACTGGCACTACAGAAGAAAATCAAAATCAAAGACACTCAGACTCAGATCTTCCCTTTCTGTCCATCTTGCTTGGGACAACCTCATATTTAACTGTACTGAGCGTGAGAAGCAGGAGAGATGGTTCAGTTTGACAGGCTTGCCCCATTTCATCGGTGAGGAAGTCCTCAGTTTCATCTCTCCCCTGTCTTCTCATGCCTGTAACTCCAGCAATAGTTGCCATCAGTTGGGGCAGGGGGGGAAATCAGTTTGGCCAAGCATTTTGGCTCACTGCAGAGCACAGTGTTCTTTGCCTTCCTATCTGTTCTTCAAAACACACCCCTAAAACCCAGGCAGAGTCTGGTATTTTGTAAAAAGTCCTATGTGAACAGGCAGTGTGAAGAGGCTGAGGAACAGACAGGAATAGCTGTCTCTTTACAGCTGATTCCTTGTAATAGTGGGCAGGAAATGCATTGAAACTGTGGCAATCAGAAATCTTTACTCTTCTGTGATCCTTAAAATTCTTGAATGGAAAGCTTTGTGCCAGTGGTTTAGAGTGAAGCAAGTCTTTTGAACAGTACTACCACTACTGAGTCACAAGGGGAATGAGCAGCAGCAGAAAATAAACTTGAGGTTCCTGACTCAGATCAACAATTCAGGACTACATCAAATGCATAATTTTGTTTGAGCTCATAACTCTTCCCTGGCTTCATCACATCCATGGTGGAGACACCACTATGTAAATGCAGTGGACAGGTCCGTGGCAGCTGTGAAAGCAGCAGGACAACCTCAGGGCTAAAAAGGGAGTTGCAAGCTGGAATCTCCGTGGTGGAATTGAACACAGCTTTTCTGCAAGCATCCAGGCCTGAAAGGACTGTCTTTCAGCTATCAAAAATACTTACTCAGTATAGACTCTGCTCTGATTGGTTATTCCATCACTTTGGCAGTCTAATGGAGCAAAGCCTGCTGTTACTGAGTCTCTGAATACCTGAAACAAAACTGTTCAGAATAACTTGGAAACAATAACAGAACTGCAAACAGTGTGCACAATGCCAAATTAATTGGAATATAGGTTTTCTGAGAGCTGGGTGTACTCTCATGGCCTGTAAGCATGTGCTCAGTAGCTAAAATACCAGCAATATTCCAAATTGGTAATGCATCTGCTGTGAGTACATAGCCAAGACCACAGAATTAATTGTCAATCATAATTTAACTTCATTTTGAAGGATTGTGCATTACTTCATTGAGTTGGGAGGCCTCAAAGCTACCTTGTAATGTTGCTGCAGATGGGAGGGTGACAGAGTGCCTGTGACTAAAGTACCTTGATGACTGGATTATTAGTAGGAATTTATTCAAGTTGGAATTGCCTGCAATAGATCTATATATGGTAAAAAAAAAAAAAAAAAAAGTGCCTAGTATGCAATAAGTGTTTGTTATCTGTTTTTTCTTATACCAACTCTTCTAGGTCTAGATTTGAAATGCCAAAATAATTAAACTCTTCAAGATCATCAGTGTCCTGGAAGTCTCAGACTTCCCTCCACTTCCCTTGCTGCTGCAGTTGATGTCTAAAAAAAGTCAAGTCTTGGCTTTCAGGTCTGATCTTGGCAGCTTAAGAGAGACCCCTTGACTCCAGGGGAAGAAGCCAGGAGCCCTAGAAAGGGCTAGTCACTCTTGGGAATGGTAATATCATTCCTTTGGGAGGCAGGCACCTCTGTTTTGTCAGAAAACAGCAGCTGTTACTGGGATTCCAGAAGCTCAGTTTGAGTAGTGTCCTTGTTGTATAATTTCAATAGGTGCAGCATCCTAATAATCTTGATTTTGTAGTAATCAGTATTTTTTAAAATACCCAGCCAGCTAACATCAATCACTAGAAGTTGGGTAAGTTGTTGCAATGTTTCATGCTGTGTAAGTTGTTTGTCAAACATCTTTCTGCTCTTGATACATAAATTAGATCATGCTGGTTCATCTTTTCCTGAGACACAATTTAATAGCAGCAGCTCCTTCCCGGTCTCAACTCCGGTTTGTTGACCTAAAAGCTGTTGCCTCTAACTGGGAGATGTTGTAGTAAGGAAATACACTGTATAGAATGAGCAGTCAAAAAGATAAAAGCTCTTTTTCCTGACTGCTTTCTCTTATTTCCCTACATTTCTGCAGTACCAGTCAGAATCCCAGATAAAATCAGGTCTAGGAAAGGAGAGCAAATGTAACTTAGACCTCTGTCCTTTCACGCTGGGGAACAAGAAAATCCTGAGGAGAAGCTGGAAGGAGAAGGCAGGGCACAGGAGAGTACCTTTGCAGCTCTGATCTGAAAATGTGTGAGAGCAGCAAAGGAGCTGCTGCCCAGAGGCCAGATTTAGTCCCAAACCATCATTTTAAAAACTGTCTGCATTCCATTTCAGTTCCCTCGTGGAGGATATTAAATCCGTGGAGAGTGTGCATTGAAGTGCAACCAAGATGATGGTTTGTTTATGAGGAACAGCTAAAAAAAGGGTGATCCTTCTGCACTGAAATAAAGAAAATGCTGAGGTGCCTGAATGAAATTATTTGAGAAGAGTGCTGGAAATAATAAAATCAAATAAGCTCTTTTTATCTGAAAGGGAGGTTAAAATGCTTGTTAGAGTAAATATAAATCTGTTCACAGCTGCTTCCCTGTTGAAGGAGGAATAAAGAAATATATGAAGTTCTGCTTGTGCTTTAGAGCATTTCCCAGAGGTGGAAGATTATTGAACAAATAGTGTTATTTACTAGGTCTAGCCTTGGGACATGGCCACAAAGGATTCCTTTAGAGCTCCTAAAGGAATCCTAAAAGGATGGTGGTTTCAAGAGAGTAAATCTTTAGAAGCATAGCTTCTGCTATTAGTTGCAGAGAAAGAATAATGATTCTTGTTAATTAGAACTTGTTTGAATGACTCAGGATGTGGTACGATAGAGCAAATAAAGCATCATAAACCCAATATGGAAGGGAAAAAAATAATCATTATGTTTTGTCCTGGTGTGAAACTGCACCACCTGCAGATGGAAGGGGATTGATGTGTGTTCCCATCCTTCTGCACAGCGAAGTGGGGAGTGATCCACCATCCCTCTCAGCTGATCTGTGATATTTATGATGCCATCTAGAAGAGTCTTTTTCTACAATGCAAAGTCATGTATCTGCTTGCTAAGTATGGATTTCTTTACAAGATTCAGCCATTTAAGTTTTCAACCAGCATTCGATCATCTTTGTGCTGTAAATAATTAACCATGAAGTATTTGACTTAAAAAATATAACTAAAATGGGAGCTTAGGTCTTGGGTAATTTTTCCCCTTCACTGACACAGTTTTATATGCTGGAAATTATTTATATGTCCAGTCCATTTCTCAGCCTGTACTGACATTCTTGAAATTACAGTGATATTCTCTTCAGGGAAAGAATAATACTATTTTCCCAGAACTAGCAATCTTTTCAACTTCTCTTGCTTTTTCTTTCATGGAAGTGCAGTAGCTGTTGGTAGGTAAGGAGTTGCCAGGAGGTGAATTGACATTAAAAATGTCAGAGGTCAGCCCACGTGTAGGAAAGAAAGGGGCTGTCAGGAAAGCAGGGTAACCTTTTTATGGAAACCTGCTGATTGTGACTTCAGTGAGAACAACGTAGTCCTGTGGCTGCTCTGTTCCTGCTTTGAGAGCTGAAATGAAAAAGGAAACTTGAAAAGGTTACACATTTGGTGCCTAAAGGGAAGGGGTTTTCAATCTCAGTCCTACCCACAAAGAAGGATCACCTCCTAGTGATTTAGCACTGTGTATCTTCTGATTTTACTGTGAATACCAGCTTTTCATTATTTTCTTTTTCTTTCTTTAAGCTGAGGACTGGAATTCCTTTACAAAACATTAACTTCAGTTCCTGAACTAATTTCAGCATTATGACCATGATAAGCTTTTCTTTTTGTGAAGTGGCTTACATCAGGTTTTACTTTAAATAGAAATTGCTCATTCATGGCATTAGCAGATTTATTTATAAAAAAAGTCGTGTTTCTATTTTTTTAATGGAAATTAGTCTGGAGAGTTTATCTTGGGGGAGTTCTACTTTAAAAAGAACTTCAAGACAGAAATTACTGCTGGAGAGTCGAGGGTTCACAGATTTCAGTGTAAGAGCAGACTTGCATCAGTGGGATCACTGATGGAAACACTGGGGATCACTGTAGAAAACAAGAAGTTCTGTCTGCAGCCCTTCCTCAGTCCCTGAGAGCCCATCCTTGCAGTCTGTGCATTCCTGCTCTGTTCACCAGCTCGGTTTAGGTGTATCCAAAAATGTCCTTCCTGTGAGAAGCCTTCACAGAAGTATTGCTTCCACTGGGAGTGCAGAAGTGCAGTTGGAGCAATGGCTGGAATGGGAGGGTGTGTCTGGGTATCACCTTCATAGTAAGATACTGGGAGAGTAACACACCAGCAGCCTTAAAACTTTTGGTGTTTTTTGTCTGGGAATATTCCATGCACAGTTATTTGAAAGTACTCAGGTTTCAGATTTTTTTGGTCTGTTTTGTGTATTAAAGTCACTGAAATAGAGCTCAGCTGCTTCCCTAGTCTGTGGCTTCTTTACTCTTCCATGAGAACAGAAATGATGTTTTCAATGTTACATTTGTATTCCTTTTAAAGTAAAGCAGTGGGCACTGGTGTTGCTGTATCTTGTGAAGTAAGTGCACAGAAAGGTGCTGTCAGTGCTGCCCAAGCCCAGGGCAGCGTGGCACATCCTGCAGCTCACAGGGCTCATGGGACCTGTCCCAGCGTTTTGCTCATTGCTTGCATTGAGGTGACTTGAGCAGAGGGATGTAATTCAGCGAGGGGCCAGGGCAGTAAGGGCTGTGTGAATGTGATCCAAGGCTTGCTGTCAAAGAGCAAAATGCACATGAGATTTATATTACCTAGGGCTGCACTGCCATCTAGTGATGCAAGGACTCGAGGTGTGCTCTTCCTTTTGTCTCCCACAGATCAGCATCTTCATGACACACTTGTCTAATTATGGGAACGACCGCCTGGGCTTGTACACCTTTGTGAATCTGGCCAACTTCGTTCATACCTGGACAAATCTGAAACTGCAAACCCTTCCCCCTGTCCAGCTGGCTTACAAGTATTTTGAGCTATTCCCTGAGCAGAAGGACCCTCTCTGGCAGGTGAAGGCTGAGCAAGAGATCAGAAAAAAATTGTCTTGGTGTTTTTTTTAAAAATTCTTGTTTCAGTTTCTTTTAGAGAAAAGCAGTATATTTTTAAGTTGGTTCCAAAAAACAGGCAACTGAAGCTTCAGGATGTGATTGTGGTCCCTGTTGCTTGTAAAAGGCCATGAAATTAATATGCATTAGGATGTGTAATTAAAATTATCTTTAATTTGTTTTATTTGTGACACTGCTTGCCTTTAAAAATGTGGGGAAAGGCAGGCAAGTGCATGTTGTGTTATTTCTTTTCTCCTTTTGGAACTAACAGGAGTACTTGACAGGCAGATTTATATGCATCTTCTAGCAGTTAAAGAAATTAGTTTTTCTCCAAGCATGTAAAGAAAAGAGGGCATCCAAAAAGAGAAAAGAGCATTAAGACCATGGATACACTAATTAACCAAGTGGAAGTAGATGAGATACATCAGAAGTTATTTACAGAAGGCTGGGAGCTGCCCAAGGAACAAGTTTGCCAAGCAGCTGTAGATACCCAAGCCCTGACAGTCACAATATTAACCCAAATAAAATCATATTAAGGTGACTTGGTGGAAAAGTTTACTCTAAGGAGCAAACTTTACTAAATCAAACATAAAAAAGTATTTAAGCTTGCTTACTAAAATGTTTTCCAGCATTGAATATTGAATTGCCAACTTAGGGTCTGAGATTGCAAATTTGTACTTAAATATGCATCTTGAAATTTATGCTGGTTTTGAATAAAACATTGAACTAGAGGGGGAAATGTCAAGAATTTTGCATACTACTAGGAGAGAATAATTTTAAAAATGGAAACTAGCCTGTAGCCAAATTACTTGAAAAATTATCATTACTTAGAAAAGACATTTTTAAGTTACAGCATCTAAGACATACTCTATGTGGTGTATTTTGTCCATAATTGATGTGATTTTGAATACAGGTATATATTCTTAAGCCTCAGAGGGGTATGTGAAGATAATTCTCTTCATCTCAGTGCAGTATTGACAAACACAGTGTCAAAAATTGTTTGTGAGTAGCATTTCCAGAACAAATGTAAACCGATTCAATTATGAAGCAGCAAAGATTAAAGATGAAGATTAGGTACTGATTCGAATTGGAAGATCAGAATATGTATTTGTGAATAGAAAGCCTTAAATCATAATCAGCTTACTCTTTTAGTTTTAAAATGCTACATATATAGTGTGGTAGCTGTTAACAGGAATGGGGCAACTATATATGTGTAGGATATATTTCTTCAACATGCTTCTCCTTAAAAAAAATTCCAGACACTTAAGCGAATCAGGTTCTGACCTGTTTACATTGGAAATACCATTCTGAATCGCTGGAATAGTTCTGGAATGCATTGGTTTCCAGTCATAAGGAAAAATAATAATTCCTGGTAAGAATATTTGTACATGGGTGAAGAATAGGTAATTTGTCTATAAGGGTAATTTAAGAACCTTTTCAAATGTGATTGCCAATGCAATTCTGAGTTTTCTTCTCTGTTTTAGAACCCCTGTGATGACAAACGGCACAAAGATATCTGGTCTAAGGAAAAAACCTGTGATCGGTTACCAAAATTCTTGGTTGTAGGACCCCAGAAAACTGGTGAGATTTTCTTTTATTCCAACAAGACAGGCTTGTGTGTAAGTTCAAATAAGTGAAACAACTGATCACTGCTGACTCAGGCTGCTGTGTAGAGATCTTGATCATCCAACAGTATTTTTTTATTTTCGTGTATATATATATTTATATATACCATGTAAATATAGCTTAATCATGTAAGTTACAACAGCAGTCAGTAAACATTGAAAATGCAGGGCTCAGGTGTGTGTCAGGTTTTTTTGGACTTTACGTCAAAATGAGTAAACTTTGATAAAGAGGTGAACAAGACAGACAAGCTCTTGTCAAAGTGGAAGAAGGAAAAGGACAGGACACAGACATCTTTCAAATGGGTTGAATTCTGAATTGCAAGTTCTTGCATGTGTCTTGTTTATAGAATCTTTTTATTTCTTGGCATTTTTTTCAAGTCAAGAAGTTCCTAATGGACAGTTTTAATTACAAGTTTGCACTAGTTTATAAATTTACTCGATGGTTATTTTTCTTCTCTGCAATCAGAAAATTGCAAAATTCCTTTCATCTTTACCAATCCCCAAAAGCTAGTGAATGCAACATTTTAAAGTTATTTTTGTGGCAGTCTCATATACATAAATCATTATTTTTTAAAACACGACTATTTTAAGTTGGAAAAACGGATTTCAACACTGGTACTCCAGTTGTCTGTATTAACTAGTTACAGTTCTTCAAATGGCTAGTTCTAAAAGCTCAGAAAGTACAGGATCTTAGGTGACATAAATCAATGTACCCTTAGCAATTGAAATGGAATAAAGCTGATTTAGTCCCATCTGCAGCTATGATCCCCCCAAAAATATGTGTATGTGTGTGTATTTTTATTTTAAATCTTGGACTTTTATCCTATTTTCAGGTACTACAGCCTTGTATTTGTTCCTGATCATGCATCCTTCCATCATTAGTAACTCCCCCAGCCCAAAAACCTTTGAGGAGGTACAGTTCTTTAATAGAAATAACTACCACAGGGGGATTGATTGGTAAGATGGGTTATTAGTATAAATATAAAAGTTTATATATTGTAAACAATAGAAAAATGACATTACTGTTGGTAATGGTAACTGTGCATATATAAAGTGAGATAAGAAATAACCTTCAGTGTCTTTCTGAAATGAGAAATAAGTGCAAGTGAATAATGATCTCACTACAGAATATCTTAAATGCACTAACTTTTGTGAGGCTTTCTTGTAAATATCCAGATATGAATATGTGCAGAACAGTAACAAAATAATGTATTTCTCATTACACATGCCTTTGAAAGTGGGACAGTAATGGCTGGTAGTTGGATTTATGGACACAAAAGTTATGTTCCTGCTGGAAATCTTATTTCTTAAGAGAAGAAGAAAGATACTATCAGGAAGAGGCATTTCTTCCTTTAAATAGGATATAGCAGTAGCAATAGTGTAAATAATAAAAACTGAGGGCAGGGAAAGCATCTCTAAATGTTCTTTAAAGATCAGGTCATTAGGAGAATGTGTCTGTGTGGGTCAGTAAGTGGTGCTGAGACAGAGCCTGTGTCCCTGCTGCCACGTTCACTGTGGCTCCCTGGGAGCCACCAGGCACAGCTGCATCTGAAGGTCGCTCCTGATTCCTCTGTTTTCCCGAAGTGCTGCACTGTAAAGCACTGCAGCATGAAAGCTGGTGACATGCTGTAGCAGCTGGGGAGCACCATTGAAGGATTATTGATTTCGTGTCTTGTTTCTTTATTTTGCCCCCAGTTTAAGGGAGAACGCTTTTATTGCCTTTGACTTTGTACTCATCCATAAAATGAACAGGGTGAACGCTGTTCTGTGGTCTCAGTGCAGACACATCAGATCCAATTTGTTTGTACGCCACTCGTTTTCCCAGAGTTGTAATTGCTGCGGCACGTTCTCACTGGGAAGGGTGGTGAGTCAGCCACTTGTGCCAGTGGAGAGGTGCTGGATGAATGACTGGCAGTGGGAAATTGCTGCTGAGGCGTTTGCAGTCAGTGAGGAGGACGTGCAGGCAAGGCAGAGCAGCTCCATGCTGATGGAGCAGCCAAAGTACAGCGAGCCCGTTCTTCCACAAAATCAGTGTTTTCACGTTGCTGGCAAACTACTGTGCTGCTTCTCTCTTTCCTCCTGCCTTAGCTGCTTCCCTAAGGTGCAGGTGCAATTTCGCTGCCTCACCCATGTCGGATTACCTTCATTTTACCGTGGCACTGGTGCGTAAAGCTCACAGTGGTCAGCCTGTCTAAACCAGGCACATCCCTTTGACAGGTTCTCACCACAGCACCCACTCTGTGCCCCACCACCCCTGCCAGGTTCCCACAGTTATGTGTCAGATCCTCAGAACTTCCTGTTGGTGTAGTTGCCTAATTCTTAGATTTGCATTCTGTCTGCCAGACCGATCTCTCAGACCAGCTAGTCTGATAGTGTATTTCAATGCTGGCTTGTAATGAGCTTGCCGCTTTGTAATTAGATACAAGGGCTCTCCTCATTAGTCCAATAATTGGCTGGGATTCCTGCAAGAATCACAAATAATCAGTCAGTTCAATTTTGTTTACGATTGTGGAGATAGGGCTTTATCCCTGAGCCAACTCTTAGTCTTGTCCGAGGTTGGATTTAGAGCAGGGCCAAATACAGAAGCAGAAGAGGGTTCTTTTAGCCCTCAGAATCTCAGTATTGCCCTTTTGAAAGCAGTGTAGATGTAAATTGTAGGCTTCCAACAGACATGGAAGAATAGTAAGATGAGAACTGATCTTGCTGTTGTTGAAATGCAGAAGTCTAAACAGACCAGTCCTGCATTTCTTTATGTAAGCTTTGTTAACAGGTTTCTTGGACAAGTTTCTCTAAAGTCTTCTCAGATGCTGGGAAATAAAAGTCCATTGACTTCAGTGGTTACAATTTCAGAGCCAACAAGAGCACGTCATTTGTATTGGAAGTAGCTCATTTGTATGAACAGAGCAAAGTCTCAGCACTGGAGGAAATCTCGGTCCATAAGCATGATCTTCAGAAGAGGCTGTTTAAATAACATTTATTTTCTCAATACAGGTTAACTGAAAAGTCAAGAGGGCCAAAATTTCCTATTTATTGTTTTCCCCAGCAATAACAAGAATTGATCCGAGGGCCAGAGATAGAGAAGTCCTTATATGACAAAGCAATTGCAGGAATTTAACTACAGCTTCATAACAGATGAGGAAAGCTCATAGAAAACCCTAAAACAACTACAGCCCAATTTTCCCCAAAAATGTGACTCACAGAAAAATAAGTGAATTCTGTCACTGCTCAGAAACCTTTTACCTGATGAAACTGTGGGGGATTGTTTCAGTGCATCTTCCCCATATAAACAGCCTCTTCTCAGCGAAAGCAATTCTGGTTGATACTAAGTAGCTTTTTCTTACAGTATTGCACTTCAATTGGTGTCAGCAAAAGGCCAGATTTGGAAAACTCAGTTTCTACTTTAGACTTCAGCAGTTTGTTCTGACTGAAAAGTGAGAACTCGCGAATTTTAAAATACATAAATACTGTAACATTTTTATCCAGTTAGAAAAAAAAAATAGCTGCAATGTCTAGTTACATGTAGTGAGAAGCAAGCTAGTACCAAGTAAAATATGATCAAAGATACGATGTAGACTTTGGTTTGCTTTCTTTTTTTTGCATTTAGGCTTTTATTTTAATGGAGTACTCTAGAATAAAGTGTGCTTAACAGATTTATCAGCCTTTGTGTGATTTTTAAGTAGGTGATGAGGGTGATGTTGCTTTCGCAGGTACATGGATTTCTTTCCAACTCCTTCTAATGTCACCACTGACTTCCTCTTTGAGAAAAGTGCCAACTATTTCCATTCTGAGGAAGCTCCCAAGAGAGCTGCTTCCCTCATCCCCAAGGCCAAAATCATCACCATCCTCATTGATCCGTCCGACCGCGCGTATTCCTGGTACCAGGTATGCACTTGGGAGAACACGGGCAGACACCAGGCCAGCCTTCCACCCTGAATCCTCTCTGTATATCCTCTCAGGATATATCCCTATAGTCAGTGACCATTTGTGATCACCCATGGGCTGAGATATCTGTCATATTTTAAGGGTTAAAATACCAGTAACCAATTTCTCAAGTTATCTACAATGCAAGCATATAAAAATAATTATTTAATTACTTAATGTAATCAGCACATGCAGAAATTAGTATATAGACACTGTTACCTAGTTCATGCTCAAAATACAGGATAGGCTAAGAAATTTTTGTCAATAAGAGCAGCAAGTTTTGCCTTGTTTCTCCAGCTTTTGTAGTCTCTAAAGTTCCAGCAATGTCACTTTTTTTACAGCATCAGCGATCACACGAAGACCCCGCAGCTCTGAAATTCAGCTTCTATCAGGTGATCACAGCTGGCCCTCGAGCCCCCTCTGAGCTCAGAGCTCTCCAGAAGAGATGCCTGGCACCTGGATGGTATGCTACCCACATTGAAAGATGGCTCACTTACTTTCCACCTTACCAGGTGAACAAGACTCTTGACATACTCATCCTATATATATATATATGTGTGTGTGTGTGTGTGTGTATATACTGTCCTAAAAGTTTACCTTTGTAAAAGTCTTGCCTACTGACTGCTGATCTCAGGGATAATCCTACAAATCATTACTCTTCTTTGGCCCCATGTAAGGTCAAGCCTCAAAAGATGCACATCCTAAGCCCTGAATGTCATGTGGTAATAGCAGACCAGGCAGATACTATCACATGATTGGTATCTCCTTGGGAGATTTATTTCTGGAATGGAATTTTGTGACATTGGCAGCGTGTCTGGCACTGCTCCCCCCCCAACAGTTAGAGGGAGGTTGGCTGCAATCCCAACCTTCTGTTTATCCAGGACTCTTGTGGCTGAGACAAGTTGGCTGGAGTCTGCACCTTCTGTTTCCCTGGAGTGTGCCAAGGAAGCTCCGATGCATCTAGCTGCTGTTATCCTCCACATATTCTCCTTTCAGCCAGCCTTGTGTATCTCTTCATGAGATGCACAATGCTGGAATATCCTGACTCTTGAATGAAATTCTCCTCATTATGTTTTCATTAGCTTTTCTCCACAAGTAACCCATGAATATTGAATAATACACATTGTCATGCAGATTTTTGCCAGATTTTATGTCCCACAGTGATAGTGAAGAATCAGCCCTGATGGCCTTATGTTTTATCTGGAAAAGTCGTAGCCATTACTATAGTTTTTTCTTGGCTAGGCCAGTCTCTCTCAATTTCCTGACAGTATTTCTTATGTTTCTAGATCCTTCATTACTATTTCTCTGTTGTCACAACAGCTGTGATATTCCAATGCGATATAATTTCACATTTAATTAAGATGCTATTTATCCTGGTCCCAGGTCATTAATGATGATGACAATTGAGACTGGGCCCATTATTGTTTCCTGGGGCAGTACTCTCTATATGATGGAGTTTTACAGAGGTGGAAGTTCCAGTTGCAAGCCTGAAATAATGAATTTCAAATTAAACCTCCATTTATTTTCTCTGTTGTAGTTGCTGATTATTGATGGACAGCAGCTGAGAACTGACCCATCTACCGTAATGGATGAAGTACAGAAGTTTCTGGGAGTCTCTCCTCATTATAATTACTCTGAAGCCCTAACGTGAGTTAATCAGTTCATCATTTTCACATGTTCCTACATTGCTGAAGTACCAGCTAGTCTGTAAGTCAGCTCACTGCAGAATAAACCCTTCACAGTTCTTTGAGTTGTCATTAGGGTGAATTGTTCAGAACACAATGTGGGGTTAAATTTTCTGCGAATCATTCACTGAGCCACTTGGCTGTTACAGAAGTAGACCTCTGACAGACAAAGTGCTGCTTTGTGAGAATTGCCTATAAATTTTGAATGGATCAAAATGAATTTTACTTCCATAAGTGGAACATGAAATGCTGATATGCAGAAACAGAAAGCAAATAGAGTAATTTCTCTTTATTTGTGGCATTAGTTGAAAAACAGATTCAGTTATATCAGTCAGGAATGTAACATACACTCCTTTGGATTCTGACTCCTAGATTTGGTTACACACAAATTTTACACCACACAATGTTTGTTTCAGGTTCGATTCTCATAAAGGATTCTGGTGTCAGCTCTTGGAAGAAGGCAAAACCAAGTGTCTTGGAAAGAGCAAAGGCAGAAAATACCCTCCTATGGATTCTGAGGTAAAGCATGCTGTTTGTTGGCATTGTACAGGAATTCAGTTGGCGCATACAGGTCATGACACAAGCAAAATCATGAGAAGGGAGAGATGACAAAATTAAGTAGGAGTTACTTATTTGGCTACCTTTCCCTACAAAGGAAATGTTTAAGATGGCTGTGGGCTGCACAGACGTTCAGTTCTTTATTTTAAATATTTAAGATTAAGTTAAGATGTTATCTTATGTTAAGATAAGAAGATTTAAGTCATTAAAAAAAACCAGCAATGAAAACCCCCCACAAATGCTAAAACTTAGCACCCCTTAGGAAACTAAATGTGCTGCTCTTGAAGTCCTGTCCCCTTTACCTTATGGAACTTAAGCCGCAGAAGTTCCACAGTGCAAGTTTCTTAGTCATGATCAGATAGGTGTATTTGTGTGGTCCCTTGTCTTTGAGACTAGTTAGACTGTGACAGGTAATGCAGGCACTCCTATAATCCAGTTTTAAGAGAGTTAGGTTCTGTTTTTATGAATTTTAAAAATACCTTCCCCAGACAAATGCTCGAATGGGGAAATTTCAGTCAGATTAAATGCTGCAGCCTGTACCCAAGGGCAGTTCAGTCTCCTATTGCAGCTGTAACTTTCATGTTGATTCTGTCTTGCATTGCCATTTCATTTAGCCTGCCTGAAATGCAAATAAAAACCTACAGTTTGAACAGCAGTAAGAATTAATGTACCAAGGACTTTTTCTTCACAGTACCTAAATTATTTATAACTTCACATCAGTAGAGTCATACCAATACAAATCCATTGGGTGAAAAGGATTTTGGTCAGAGATAAGACTGTGTTTGTGCAAACTCAAAACCTTTGTCTTTTTCAACTCTAAATAATTCTCAAAAGGGGGGCTGCTAACTGGTAGAAGTCTACACACAAAGTTATTTTAGTAGCTGTTATTTCAATCACACTGTAATAAAAGTACACCTTCAGTGTGATTCTAAATGTACAAGACTAAGAGCAGAATCAAATTTTGGTTTGACTTTGGGGTTCATTTTGGACAACCTTTGTTTCACTTGAAATGACCTTTCAGATCTCAGCTCCTTGTATGCAGTAGATAGCATAAAACAATATAAATTGCATAAAGGAAGTAAAGTTTTCACACAGGTCAAACCAACTTTGAAACCTCAAATTCACAGCATCTGCAGTACAGGGTTTTATTAAATAAAAACCTCTCCTTTTGTATCCATCAGTGCAGGGCCTTTCTGTCGAGCTACTACAGAGATCACAATGTGGAACTGTCAAAACTCCTCCACAAACTGGGACAACCCCTGCCATCGTGGCTGAGACAGGAGCTACAGAAAGTGAGATAGCATTGGAAAAGAGCTTTTTGAAATCTCCTTCCACACTTCAGTTGTCATACCCGAATTTTCCAGCAGCTACCAGAAGGTCTTGTAAGATATACCTCTTCAAAAAAGTGTAAAGGATAGAAATTATTTCCATATGCTGGCATGTGGATTGTAAAAATACACGTCTTCTTTAGAGCTCTGGTGGGCCAAATCTTTCTCATAAACATTTCTGGGCCTGTGGAGTTGTGAACTACTGTGCACATATGTGGAAGTTATTTACAACTGGTATAAGCGTCAGAGATACATGACCTGTCAGATTTCATGGTAAATATTCACATTTTTATATATCAGTTTTCAAGTATTGTGTCTCATGTAGGTTTTGTAGCCCTTTGTTGGACCACTGGCAGTTTTTCTTAGGATTTGATTATTGTGTTGCATAGGATAATTAAATGTAGCAGAAAACTCCCAGAGTACTTCTGCCTTTGGAATCAGCTTGCTAATGCCCAAAGTGTGTGCAAACACTGGGGAGCAGTACAGTTATCATGTATCATTTAGCTGTGCAACAAATGCACCCAGCAACATCTGCAATCCACAGGTGTAGAAAGAAAACCACAAAGAAGCCAAAAGAGAACCTGTCCTTATACCCGGTAACAACAAACCCTCACTCACAGTGTGGGAAGGCCTTTGTCTGTAGTTGATATGTCTGATTTTGTACTGACTGAGATGGGAATTACCTGAGCAGAAATTTGATTGGATATGTGAAGCACACAAGTTGCAGTATTAGATTAAACAGTTGTGACCCAAACTGGAGCAGTGCAAGGAAGAGGCTTTCAGTCATGGGTCTGTGAGCAGCCAGATCCGAACACTGCACTCTGGGTTTAGATTGCTCTAAGTCATGAGTGACTCCACTGAAATTAATTAAAAACTCCTAAAAAGAAGCAACAGATCCTTACTTTTATTGCCTTAATTTGCACCACTATTTTTTCCTTAATTTATTTGCCTTTAACCTACGCTTTCCCTGCCTCAACCTCATAAAAATCGTAGCATCTTTCTGCAACCTTCAGATGACATCAGCTGCAAGGATTACCAGATTTCCAGATGAAAATACCAGTTCTGTTTCTAGATACATTAAACATGTTTGGTATTAAATATTTGGAATAAGCTTTAGAGGGGACAAAAGTAAACATGGTGTGTAGTCATGGTAGAAAATTACACTCAAATCATGGGAAAACACAAGTATCTGCCCTTGCAGGCAGATATTTGTGATAGTTCTCGAGAATACATCTCTCAATGCATCACTTTAGATGCAAGATAAAGTCGAATCAATAGTGCTTAGCAGTTGAGGAAGATCATTGGAAACTTCAGATAAGTGTGGCCTTAGTGCTCCTCACAGAACTTGGGCTCTGAGTGTTTCTAAAGGCATGAAGGATTAGTGAAAACAAAAAAGAGCCACAGTACTAAATGCAAGGCTTTATGCAGAAGCTCTGTAATGTTTTCATCATTTGTTTCAGGGTGAATATTTAAAAACATGCATCAGATGGTGGAAAAACTTCCTATGTCTCAGTGCTGTTTTACGACATTTATGTAATCATGCAATTTAACTTTCAAGGTAATGGAATGGAACCAGTCTGTTATTCCCTAAATAGAAAACAGATGTTGAGATCCTTACTGTACCTCTAACTGGTAATCTTTATTATTTATTGATTTTGTCTATGTAATACGTGGTTTTGATAGGCCTGTAAAGAAAAAAAATCTAGACAGATTTGCTGTATATAACAATATTCTTTACACAGCACATTTTTGCTAAGGGAATATGCATGATTAAGGATGAGGACCTACTAGAGTAGACATTTTTTTTTAATGAACATTTCTATTATTTATTAGAATGGGAATTTAATTTCACTTAAAATATTCAGTCATATGGATTTGTCTCAAAAGCTGACTTGTCTTAAAGTACTTCTTATTTGATAAAAAAACCACTCTGGATTCTGAACATCTGTAAAAGCAAATACTCTGCATGCTACAGACTGCTTGTGCATCCTGCAAGCATCCATATAGATTTGTTACAGTTAAATTGAATAACTGGAGAAAATACCTGGGGTTTTCATCCTGTCATGATTGATTTTACTCTTGATACAACCTGGTGTAACATCATTCAAATGTTTTAAAAATGCAGGGATTGCACAAAGTTCCTGTTGTGCATTGCTGCCTCAGTTACTCCATGTTCCTCAGTGAAACAGTGTTATAAAATAGAGGAAAATGGAAAAAACCTTGGGCACTGTCAAGTGTGTGATGTCTTCAGGGTGAGAACACAGACTGAGAGCCTCCTACATGCAGGAGGAATGGCCTTCAGCATCATGCCTAGTCCATTCTTTGTTTTAAAGAATTCCCTCTCTGTCTTCTTGCCCTGGGAAAGCAAGGCCCTGACAGATTGAGAATGAGTGGGCAGTCAAGGACAGAGTGGTGACATTGGTCACATTGTCCCCTGGGGAATTTTACAGCCCATTTGTTGTCACCATGAGGTACTGGGACAATAAATCCTCCACATGCATGGCCTTGGCCTTGGGTGGATTATTAGTTGTTTGTAAAAGGATGGTATGAAGGCATGGGGGCTTTCATTCCAGAACTATTCTATTGAAATGTGTTCTTACATTTAACAGGAGCCTTTAAAAAGCACTTTTAACATGCAGCAAACTTGGTGAAGGAGGAGGAGGCTGAGCACAGCATGCAGGCAGCAGCTGGGTGTGTGTCAGGGGATGCACCTGACTGCAGCTGAGTAACCAAGTCATACCACACGAGTTACCTGACAAAGGGTAACCTCTTCTGTTCACAGCTTACCTGCAATCAGTGTTTGATTTCCAGAAGTACACTGTCAGTATTAATACTCTTAAAAAAACAGGTTTGTTATAACAAATCTGTTTGCTTGTCCAAGTCAGATGTTTTGTTGTGGCTGCTAACACGGCCATGGTTTCTGTTCCCCTGGTAGGTAACTGCACAAGTGATTTCTTTAACAACTGCTTGATTTTGTGAGTTTCATCTTCATTTTCATGAACATGATTCTGAAATTTGCTTTATGTGGACATCAGTGCCATTAAAAAACAATGTGTGGTTCTGAGCAGATAGTGACCGTTTGGGGGTGTAAACACAGAGCCTGATCAGAAATCACCTAATTATTTGACCTAACATTCCTGAGAATACTGTGACATTTTCCCAGTTCTACTTGTGCAGAAAGAATGAGTTTGGATGATTTGCAGACTATCTTGTACAGAATATCCTTTTTCATTGCTTAAAAATGTGAAACTTCCTCAGGAAGAAATTAAATAGATATTTCAATGTTTATAGATGTAATACTCTTGTCATTCACATTGAATGAAAATTGCTGGAAACATTTTTCTCAGAGTTTTTTTTAAATAAAAAAATAGCTATTATTCTGATAGTGGCATGGTATTTGAAGTGCAACAATAAACTCTGATAAGAAAATGTAGTGCTGTGTGGAAGTGACTTTCATGTTGACAGAAGTTGTCCTTTTCCAGGTTGGTTAGCAGCCATTGCAGCTTGACGCTGTGCTATAACACAGTCCAGCAGCAGAGGAGCAGCATGAAATGTTTTCAGGAATGAGAAATACTGCTTATTCTTGCTGTGAGTGAATATTGCTGCTTTATGCAGCTGCTTGTTTTACTGCTTGTGTTTCCTGCTTACTTTTTATTTCTTGTGCCAGCACTTGCTAATGCGCTGGAGGAACATCTCCAGAGTTTGCTATTTTTAAGATAGGAAGGAAAATTTATTCAAATCATTTGCCTTGGGGATTCAGTAGTTGTGCCAATGCATCAGCCTACACAGACGTGAGAAAAGCTTTCTTTGGAGAAACCTCTAAAGATGGTATGAATGTCCAAAGGAAAATTCACTGTTATCAACAAATTCACAACAGAATACAAAATTGTACTTATCTAGCTGGGTAAAAGCTGCTTAGGAGTGTGGGAGATAGGAAACCTACATTGACAAAATACTGCATTCATTACAGAGAAATGATGTGACTTAAAATTAAGAAGTCTGAACTTCCTGTATAATACCCATCTCTATAATCTCTTAAAAAAACAGTAAAGTAATAACAAGCAATAAGAAAAGGGGAAAGATCCTTGCTACAAATAATAATAGCTTTTTGGCCTCTGTCTTTGATTTATCTACTTTCATATAATGTTTCTTTTTCTGTTCTTCCAGTCCACCAATTCCTAGAGCTCAAAGGCAAAAGACTTTTTTTTTGGGTGACATGGATGGAGAAAGTACAACAGTCAGCAAAGGGCAAATCCCAGGAGCAGGAAAATGACCAGCAGCTGAAACCAAGGGCCAGGGAAACCTGAGTGGAGTAGGAATTCAGACTAAGTAAGGGTGATCATGTGAAAAACATTCGTTGAGGTGTGAGTCTTCCCTGGACTGAGGATGACTAATCATAGTTCAATGAGCTGCTGTGGTGTGAGAGTTACAGTAATTATGGGAGATCTAGACTTGACATTAGGAAGCATTTCTTTATGAAAAGGTGTTCAGACACTTGAACAGGCTCCTTGGGGAGAGGTAGTTGATGCTCCAGGCTTCTCAGTTTTTAAAAATCATTTGGAAAATTCCTTTAACAACAGGCTTTAACTTCTTGGTCAGCCCTGAGGTGGTTGGCATTTGGACTGATGATCCTTGGAGGTGCCTCCCAACTGGAATGTTCTGTTCTATCCTCTTCTAACTCCAAATTGAGGTGTGGACATTTGGCTAGCGTGCAGCTGCTGCTTACATGGACTGGAAAAGGAAAATAATCTGTGTTCACCTAGAGGGATGACTTCATTTGTCTAGCACACCTTTCACAACCTCTGATTTTTATTTTAGTCCATGGTTTTCAAGTAACAAGCAGTATTATTGTAGCATTTATGGCCATCTTATGACTGGACCAAGCATAAACACACGTGTATATACACAGACAAAGCAGCATCGCTGCCTCAACCAGCTGAAGCTCTCCGCTTTGTTTTGGANGGGTGAAGTAGCAGTGGCGGCGGCGGTGTTCGCGCATCGGGCGCCTTCTTTTCCACGGCGGCAGAGGAGCGGAGCGTAACAGACAGAAGGTAGGCTTCATGAAGGCGTGGGCTGCGTAACAGGGAGGACGGGTCGGAGCGGGCCGCGCGGGCCGGGGCCCACATGAGGGAGGGAGAGAGGAAGGGAAAATGGCCGCCGCCACGTGGCGGCGAGGGGGAAGGGGGGGGGTGCAGAAATCCATGACTCCATGGGNCCTAGAGGGATGACTTCATTTGTCTAGCACACCTTTCACAACCTCTGATTTTTATTTTAGTCCATGGTTTTCAAGTAACAAGCAGTATTATTGTAGCATTTATGGCCATCTTATGACTGGACCAAGCATAAACACACGTGTATATACACAGACAAAGCAGCATCGCTGCCTCAACCAGCTGAAGCTCTCCGCTTTGTTTTGGAGAATGCCTTAACCCGTTTGCCCCCGGGGATGCTGCTCGGTATCTTCGGGAAGGAGCCGGAATCACAAGGCGGCAGGGATCCGTCCAATTTCCCCTCCCCGCCTTCCCTTCGCGGCCAAGCTCAGTGCGCGTGCGCGCCGTGGCCTCGCCCAGCGCCCGAAGCCCCGCCCCCAGCCCGGGGTCTCCCGGCGGCTGCCAGTTCCCGCCGCCGGTGCGTGAGGCTGGGTCGCGTGCTCGTGGGGCTCCGCGTGNGAAGGCGTGGGCCGCGTAACAGGGGAGGACGGGTCGGAGCGGGCCGCGCGGGCCGGGGCCCACATGAGGGAGGGAGAGAGGAAGGGAAAATGGCCGCCGCCACGTGGCGGCGAGGGGGAAGGTGGGGGATGCAGAAATCCATGACTCCATGGGAACTGCCTCCTGTGGCTGACTCCCTTCCTAGACATGGAAGAGCAGGGCCTTGCTAATTGGCAAAACTTTTACCCTCTTGTGGGTATGAGTCGTTGACTGTGGCAAGTAACAAACCGATTCTGTCGTGGGGTTAGCTGTCTCCCCCTTTTTTGGGTTTTTTTTTTTTTGCTGACTGGTTTTTCAGGTTTCTCCCCTTTTTTCCCCTCCAGTAAACTGTTAACAGTCCAGTTTTTAAGCTTTTTTTATTCTTGTTTAATTCCACAGGAGCTCAGAAGCTGAAAGCATGGAGACATAGTTATTGAAGATCCTTTTCCCAAAGAGTATGTGTCTGGCTGTGCCTAATAAGCTCTTCAGAGGTGAGATTTGGGGCAGGAATAATACCGATTTGATAACTTATGTTCGACGATTACTCTACTGTAACTTTGAAATCAAGGTTTAATGGTGTTTTGTTTTAAGGTATGCTTCATTTTTATGTGTTTTCGGGACAGAAAAGTGTAATCAAGTGCATTAATGTAACCAGAAGGAATTGGGTTTGGATGTAGAGACATTAGAAAACATAATCCTCTATTCCTAGCATAAAAAACACACTGCCGGTACTTTGCCTGCCAAACTAGAAGCATCTGAATGCACAGCTTTCTCAGGGATATCCTGGGCAAGAGGAGTGTCTTTTTTTTATAAGCATGTGAGTACTAAGAAATCTGCAGATGTAGGAACAAGGGAGATTGGAAGTTAATACCAACAGCTTTGTTTCAGAGCAGCTTCACAACTTCTGGGAGAGCATCCTGCTGTTTGGTGATTGCTGTTTGTTTGTGTTTCCAGTAGCAATATTAAACTGCCTCAAACTTGTTTTTACAGGGGAAAAACCCTCTTGAAAGAAGATGAGGCCAAATTCTACATGTGAATTCTAGGAGTAGCTGTGTCTAATCCTGTTAATTTTTGGTTAGGGTAGGGTGGGTGTGTTTAATCGTCGGGAATTGATGCCTTTTGGGAGCAGTAATATTTCTAGATGTCAAGCAGAGCTCGTAAAAGCTAATTTTAGACTAGGTCTTTACCTCAATTTTTAAACAAAGTTGAAATTTGGAGCTTTAATGAGAGCTTCTGCAGTTCATCTTGATGAAGAGGGGCTGGAACCCAGCTTACTGTGCCTAAAATTAGCCTTGACTGCTTCTATGCAGTCAAATACAGTTAGGATCTCATTATGTGCTGCTCCTCTCTTTGAGCTATCACTACGCCTTAAGCTATTACAGCACTGGTTTTGGTAGTTGAGTGTCTGTACTGCACCTTCAGGGATAGCTCCTGTGCTCTCAAAGTGTTAGAAAGGTTGTTGCAGTGAATGTACCTGTGCTGCAGAAGCTGCAGGTAAGTTTTTGAAGTCTGGAAAATGGAAGTGGAAACTCCAGCTGTAATGTTGGTGTCTGTGTGAATGTAAAGCAATTGAATGTATGACTAAGTCAATAAAGAGACATGACTGGCTGCAAGTGTGGTTCCTTTCTTGAAAAACTGCTGGTATCTAAGACTAGACCTACACATGTTTGTCAGGATTACTTACACATGCCAAATCTGCCTGTTCTGGGGACACACCTTATGGGCACAATCTACGGATTCAGGTGGCTGATGCATTGTCTGGGAACCACTCCAGAAGTGGTATGGCTTGAGTCCGAGGTAAGTGCTGCAGGGTAGAAACAACAACTAAATAGTGTTGATTTTTGTAGTTGCTGAGAGATCCATACTTTAGAAAATTGATAGAGATGCAGTAGATGGTGAATCATTGCATACTCAGACAAGATACTTCAAGTAAATGTACTGTCTTAGTGAATACCAGCTGTGCTGGTACAATCTCTTACAGAATATCTTTGAAATAATAATACTTTTTTTGCAGATAGTTGGAAATTGAAAAGTTAGAGGGAAAGGGAGGGTTTGAAAGGACTGGCAAACAAAATCTGTGAAGCCAGATATGAGATGATCAGCATGCAGTGTAATTGCTGCTGCGTGTTTGGCCACTGAGGTCAGGATTCCTGCTTTAAGTGAATGGAGCAGAACTGTGGGCTCTAATTACAGCATGGACTAGATCTAAGGAAATTACTTCCGGTGGTTGTGTTTGGTGGGAAGATTAGGGCACTGTCAGAGGAAACTTTCCAAATTTTTTTAAGCATGTACTTTCCGCCCAAGCGGAAGTACAGTTGAATGTGGTTTCTTGTGTGGCACTGTAACAAGTGGTAGCACACCTGTTAACTGGTGGTGCGTGATTACTTCTTTTAACAGCCCTATCATGGGGCTTACTGCTCTGCATTCCAAGGTGGTGGCTGCCAAGCCTGGTAGCCAGCAATCTGGAGTATGTACTGTGAATTCCCTTTTTTCCCAAACCATTGGACCTCTGTAGTAACCTCAGCACCTGTAGAAATTGCCACGTCTGTTCTGCAAGGGCAATTACTTGCTTATCTTAAATAGGCAAATGCCAGGCAGAGTAGCCATTTTATTTTGGAAAGTTGCTGAGGATTGAGATAAGATACACATTAAGGAGGCTTTGTGTGTCAGTTGCAGTGATGTTTTTGTATTGTATATTCTCTGGCAAATAAACAAAAACTTGGGAAGTTCAGGAGGGCTGTATCTAACTATAAATCCTTATGATGGGGAACCTGGAGAGATAATATTTCTTGAGGATGGTCATCTTATCTGGTAACAAGTGCCAACTGTTTTCATGGTTTGTGCTACCATTAACACAAGTTACTAAACAGCTTTAGAAGTGTAGGATGAACTTTAACAACGTAACTGGTCTGAGTTAAAGCACTGGGAATGAGACAAACTTTCCTCTCGGAGAAAATAGCCCTCAGTTGATAAGCTTTGAGGAAGATGATTTCAAGAGCCCCCTTTCTCAGGTACAGCCCACGTGAGGTTTACCCAGCTGATGCTCAGCAGCAGCTGCTTGTACATCCATGTCATTAATTAAAGTACAGAAGTTGTAGTCATTGTGGCAGTCTTTATTGTATACGTGTACACCATCAGGCTCACTGAACAAAAATGAGAACAGCGTAAGATGGAGGCAGTTTCATTTTATGTTAGAAACTGAAAAGGCATGGCTCAGCATGGAAACAGTAGTGCAACATTTTAAAATCTAAGCATTCTATTAAAAGAGCAAAAATAACAAAGTACTGTACTAAATCTAAACGTTTACTACACTTAGTATGCAGGCTTAGTTCCCCCTCCCCCTCAAAGTATCCTGTTTCTGTGGCACAGCTATTAAAGGATGATTATTTCCCCTGTATATAACGCATATATTGCACTATGTAGCCTACTTCACCACAAGTCTCAATGGGTCTTGTACAGCAAAACTCAGATGTTGCATGCAGATACTTTTTGACAGACTGACTTCCCTTGTAGTTAAGGTCTATATGGAAGTAAAAATGTAATGGTTTTGAAGTTGACTAGCAGTTTTGCATTGGTCTAACAGTGGTGGTCATAGTACAGTGATTTACAATGTTTTAAAATATTTTTACACTATTTCAAATAGTGTGGAATTACAGAGAACTAAAATATATTAAAGCACCTCATGTACTAGTTTAGCACCAGTTACAATAATTAGTTCTGACCCTTGAAAACTTAAATTTGAGGTTGGAGATGTTAAGGGCTAAATGTTCAATCACATGGGCTTCGGCAATGTCATTGCCACTTTATATGCAAGTGAGTCGTCTTGGATATTTGTTATAACACCAGAGAGACACACAACAATACAAAAATGAATGATTGCCCACTTACAGCATGAATGCAAGCACCCCACTTTTTCACAAAACACCACACAACACAATCATAGCCAGTTTGGGGAATAGGAAACTGGGAAACAGTCACTGGTAGTCACAGTTTGCACAATCACTATGTGGTGACACTCATCTGCCACACTTGTCACACTGGAGTGTTTGATGGCCCACAGCTTTCAGTTGTGTTTTTTGAGCATGGTTGTTACTGTGATACATAAATAGATGGGGATTGTAGTGCTGAGCTGTCCTGGCTCCTTCCCCAGTGAGTCAGTTCACAAGTGATTTCCAGACTGATGCCTTTCAGTGTTACACTAAGGTAGTGATTACCTGCTGTGTTCTAGGTTAGGTGTGGTGGCCCTTTCTCAAAGGACACTAAGTTGGTTATCAGTGCATTTTTATAATGAGTTAGGGATTTCATAGCATGGGGAACAGTATTTGGAAATGTAATTAACAAAATCAAGATGTGTCAGTGCTTTAGAAGTCACTGAAAACTAAGCTTTCCTGTGAGATCAGTCTGAATCAGCGTTGCAACTAAGCAGGAGGGAGTTGTCTAAGTATTACTTCATGGAAAATGTAGTTTTAAGACTTTATAGACCTTTTCAGACAAGTTTTGGCTCAACAATTCCATTGTATGTCTAATTTTGTCTGGGAGGATTGACTGTGGTTCTTTGCACTGCTTGAGCAAAGCCCAGCAATGAAAGGATAGGGATGTTTGTTAGTTTACACTGTACTGACAGCTAGTGGTAAACAGAAAAAGTGAATCCTCTCCAAAATGCTGTATATACTCAAAATTGTGAATTTCAGAAATAGGACAAATATTACTTAAGTGTAGTAATTAAGTGGTTGCTCTTGCAGCTGTGCAGGATGTTTGTGGGGAAATTGTCACTGTACTGCCTGTTTTACTTGAGAATGTACTTTAGGCACACTAACCTGTGAGGACATTTAGCCAATTAGCTGGGGATGTAATTATCATTTTCCTTCCTGCATTTAATACATACTCAGAGTTACTTATCAAGAATCAGGCTGCTAATGGTCTCAGAAGCTACTGAAACATGAGTCAGATTTAGGGGACTGAGTGTAAAATCATGGGAATAATAGATTAAATAAACTAGACTGAAGATTAATTGGGATCTGTAATTAATTGTAGAGAAGCTTGGAGCATAAATAGCTTGGAGCTACAGTCTTGTGGGCAAAGTCTCCAGCTGTCCTGCTCCAGTATTACTCTAGCTGGCTATCACTTTTTCCCCTTAGATATAAGCTAACTTGTTCGTGCAATATTTAAACTTCTGGAACAGGGAGGACTGATCCCTGACTGGAAGGCTTGAGTGTATACAGCTTAGATTTAATGGAAACAAAAACACATGAATGGGAAAATGTCTGTTTCCACCCACTGTGGGCCCCAGCTGTGCACTGCATGTGCTGTTCAAGTTGTCCTACCTCAGAGTTTGGTTTTCATTATGGGCATTCATAGTTTGGTCACACTTTTAATCCAGGGTACGAAAGATGATACTTTTGTGTAGACACCTGGGGAATCTTTGACCCCACAGCCGTAGCCCCAGGAGGTCACACCATACACGACCCAGCTTTCCCCTGGGCGTTCACACATCAGTGGTCCACCACTGTCTCCTTGACAGCTGTCAACTCGTTTCTGTTCCTGCACGTTTCCAGCACAGAGCATTCTTCCCGTGAATCTCCTTTTGTAGCGCTCTTCACACACCCTCTTGGGAAGTAAGGGGATGGCAGCCTGTTGCAGTGTTCTTGAATAAGCCCGTCCTAAAAAGGAGATCCAAATTATTGTCTCATTACGATGGTCAGTCTTTCAAACATGTTGAAAGCATGCGAAATGAAAGCCAGTGTTGGTTTTACCTTTTTTTTAAGTAAAATCTTATAACTTGTGAAGCACTATGATTCATATAGTAAGTATGAAATGTCAGCTGAGGTACTGCAATGATGTAATTTCTTACCTTAAATTGAAGCCAATTACTGCAGTGGTTAATGTTTCCTGAAATAGATGTCCTAAGTTAACAGTATTTCAGGACTTTCAGTGAATTATGTAAAAAGGCTAGACAGAGCTAGCAATGAATTAACAATTGTTTTTAGCAAAAAACCCACCCTACACGTCTCTCATTTATTGTAGTGCAGTGACCCTGACATCTGTGCACACAGATTAGTGCATGTAAAGAGGAGGGGCACATACTTGGCCGTGCCTTGTCTCCTTGGCAGTTTGAGTGAGTCACTCGAACAAAGGCTCAAGTGTGGTTGCTGTATTCTTGCAGTGTATTCAGCACCACAAAAACATAAAAGTAAAACATGGTTATTAATTTGTGAAACATTTAAAGGACAAAGACCTTTGAAGAGGAAGAATCTTGTACTGACCGAAAAAAGCCAGTAGAAGCCTGGAGTGCAGATTGCATTGAAGCTCTTGTAAATTTTGGCAAGATGTTCTGTTATTTAAATCAAAGCTGGTGTAAAATGTCAGTGGTAACAGGGAACACTAAAATGTTATTTTAAATTCTATTATATGCATATTTTCTATCAACTTTTTTATTGAAGTATTGTAATTTCAGTAACCTTTTTAAAATTAAAATATTCATGGTCCTTACCTTTGAAACCTTAAATGTGTTAGAGCTGTTAGTTACGTACTGAGGCAGGGGGTGATAAGCTGCTGTGCAGGGTGTGCCTGGCAACAAATAAGCTTTTTATTCCTGCTTGTCATTCTTAATGAGGCCACTTTACTGACAGGGTCTGTGATTTAGAGTGGCATGGTTAATCACTGCTTGGATACAAATACAAACTATAATCAGTAAACAAAATACTGTCATTCCTGGTTAAGGATCAGGAGAGAAAATATTTGCCTGTGTTAAAAAAGAGTAAAATACTTTAATTTTGGGCATTTTCTTATTTCAACTATTTGAGTTTTTTAAAGCAGCCTCAGATAATCAGATTGGTGCATGGAAATGATTTTACCTGTGTCACCCCATCCAGTGATGAAACAGTTGGGAGCAGTTTTCTGTGGTCGCTCCCTCCTCACTGGCAAGCAGGCAGGTAGAACATGGGTGCTGAACCTTGCACACTGTTCCTCGGGCCCCTGCAGCCTCACCAAGGCAATGTCATAGTCGCTGCTGTCAGGCCTGTAGTCCTTGTGCACCACAATCTCCTGGACTCCGATTTCCTCCTCGTACTCCTCCAGCACCAGCGTGTGATAGTCTCCAACCCGCACTACGTAGTTGCGAGTGTTGTTGCCATACCTGAGATGGAGGTGAAAACAAACAGGGCTGGCTCAGGCAAAGTCATGTCCTGAGCATGCTAACAGAGTTCATCGCTTTCTTTGTTGTTCACATAACTAATGTTAGCAAAAGATTTTTTTAAAGAGCAAATATGCTTTCTCAAATGTTTACACTGACATTTCAGTGTGTCCTGAAGAATATAAAAACCTTCTTCTGAGGTTTCAGGTTGTGCCATGTTCTTTTTGAATATTTTCAAAGGCAATTTTCTTAAAGCCATTTGCCATGACTGGCACTTCAAATGTACAAGGTGTGCATTATAAATTTATTTAGGAAGGGTAACCCAAACTGCCAGTAATCGCAACGACAATCTGAGTACTGACATCATTGCGATGCTCCAAATAATTACTGGAATGAAAACAGTGTTCAGGCCTGCTTTGTGGGTTGGTTGAGGAACTTTAGAGGCTTAAGAAACTTAATAAAAACATGTTACATCAACTGAAGTTTATAGTAAGGATGACAAAGCATTTGTGCATCACAGGCACCTATTGTCAAACTGACAGGAGGCCAGTAAATCTTAGGCTTGTTTTGCATCTGATATAACCCCAGTTTCTTTCACATTGTGGACTAAATGGTAAATGCAATAGAGATTACTGCTGTGGCTAAAATAACAATTTTCTGTGCATGCCTCTGAAGATTTTTGTTTTACACACAGCCCTTCCCAGGCAAAATACTGTTGGGTACATGTATTTATTTTAAAATATGGCTAAGCTAACAGAAATATTTTTCCTTTTATTTCTCCCTTTACTCAACAGCCTTCAACAGGAAATTTCTAATATGTTTGGAGAAAATAGGTACCCACAGTGGCCCATCACCTTTCAACCTATGCCTGTTCTTTTTGTACCATCCAGCAATGTTCTGGTCTCCATAGCTTGTTAAAGCCTGCTTGAGGAGCAGCAGACAAAGCAGAAACATTAACATTTTCTGCACAATATGTAGCTGTGCCACTGAATATTTCTTCTAGTTGTGGGTTGCATTCCTGGTTGCCTGTAAAACTTTCTTGGTCTAATCCTTCAGGTCTTCCATGAGCAAAATTTCACTTTTGGGCTTTATGGAGAGAGAGCTGCAGGCTGTGAACAAACATCCCTTCATCCAAAGATGACCTTCTATATAGGATACATTAAGGGGTTGTTCCTATGCCTCATGTTTCTAATTGTTCAGTTATTTTTTTTTAATGTATAGACCTTCCAATTTCCTTATAGCTGTCGGAATATCTCAAGACAAGGATGGGTTATAAAACAAAAAATAGCTTCAAACATTTTATCTTAAATAATGTATCTGCCAAAGGATAGAAACCAATAATTCCACTATAGTACTGGTGAACAATTCCAATAATCATGCACAAAATTATGCTTAATTTTTATTTCTAGTATAGATGAGCCCATATTGGTTACTTAAGCAGTGTTCCAGTTTCCAGGATATGAGAAATGGTATACTGGCCTTTCACTTGTCCATCTGCGGAAAATATGTGAAGAAGGCACTTGATCTATAGATAGCTCTTGGAAACCTATCCCTGAAAATCACTCTGAGAGCATTTGGAAGTTCAGCCAGCCTGTCCAAAGCCAGCTTAGAGCTAAAGGCTTCCCTCATTTACAGTGAACAGTAGCGCATCCGCAGTTGTTGCTGCATGCTTGGGTCTAATTGCGGTTTAAACGTAACTTCTGGGACAAAACAATACTTTGGTCCCTGAGACCACAGGTGACAGTTTCAGGGTAGCCTGTGGCAGCCCCTTGAGTGGCTGCACCAATCTGGAAGTACCACAGTGTACTTTGCTCCAGCCAAGCTGCTGCCCCATCCTGTGGGTGCTCAGCAGAGTATCCAAAATTGGCACTTCTTGGCACCAGAACATTCCGTTTTCAAGCCTGTAATCAAAAGCTTTCTCAAGACCATCAGGCAGCATCCTTGGCAATCACTACAGAGATAATGAATAGGGAAACAGGAAGCCATTGTCTATGAATTTTGATGAAAGCCACTAAAGAGTTTCCATAGTTCTGCAGAAGCACCTAGGACGTCAGTTGAAATAGCAGGAAATTTTACTAACCTTGACTATTTCAGCTTGAAATATTACCACGGAAAGTCCTTCGTGATTTCAGGACACAAGAAAAGATGCGCATCCGGTGCACAGCAAAGGTAATACACACTGTATTTGAGTAAAAGTGTATCTGACTTTTCATTTTAGTTACTAGTGTGCAAAAGGAAAGGTTCAAAATCAAAATTGGAAACATTTGCAGCTCACTTGAGCAAATTCTAGCAAATGTAGTGCTCCTCTATGTTTTTTCCCAGCCTATTCTAATGAAATAATCACTAATCACAAGATTAGCTTCCTTATTGTACAAGTTGATGCTTTTATACTTCAGTAACTTCATCAGTAGCGAAGTCCTACATTTAGTCACTGCTGTGATACAGTAAAAATGTCTATCACTGTCAAGATCTGTTGTTACCAAATTTAATCTAAAATATTCCAGTCCCTATGTTTGGTGTCTGCTCAGTTGTCTTCACTATAATCTAAATCAAAAAGCCATAAGCTGCAATTTTTTTGGAACAGGAAGTTAAAATGTCAGAAGTGTTGTCTATATTTTTTCATTAAAATGCTGAAGTGGTGAATATAAATCACATGAATGATAACATCCAAATAATTTCAATGCATCAGGGTGTTTTGTTTGTTTGAGGGAAAGGAGGTTGAGTGGTAGGGTTTTTAAAACCAAAGATCAAATCTTGGAACAGTTTTTCATGGGCTTGAACTGCAATGGTTTTGTATATGCCCTGAACAAGACAACAGTTTGAAACACAGTGCACTATTGGAGAGAGACCCACCTTTTAAAGCAGTGAGCAGCAGTGAGGACCCAGCAGCTGCTGATGAGAGTAGCACCACACAGGAGTCTCCCGTCACCATGAGAGGATTTCAGTCGCAGTGCCACCTGCCATGGCCAGCCGCCCCTGCAGGAGTGACACACAGTGTTCAGCATTCAGCAGTGGGGAACTCAGGTTACCTGCAGTGTGCATCCTGTTGATTTGCTTTGACTGACACAGCTTACTTACAAAATGTGCTGTTTATTAAGGGTGGTGAATATTTTAAATCCTGGCAGCATTCAGAATTCCATTTAACAATGGTCCACATTACAGAGAATTTGGGCATCCAGCACTCTTAAGTGCTTCCTCCCACAGTCAGCTATTTGAATTTTCTCTTCTCATATTGCATTCATTGAGCCAAAAATACATTCTGTGGGTTCCTCGCCAAATACTGTCCAAGTCAACAAACCAGAAATTTCCTGTCATCTGGAGAGGGGAAAGGGGAATTTCTTGAAAAGCTGAACCCGGCGTTCATCCCTGTCTTCATAAGGAAAGTGGCAAAACAAGAGGTATAAAGCAACTGTAGAAGCCTCAAGTATAGAGGAGCACCTTTTTTCAGCCTGTGGTTATCTGTTTTTTATAGTAGATCTGGCCATATTTGCATACCTATGAATACAGGATGGATTTTTTGCTGGTTTAATACATTAGGAGTCAGAGAAGGGAAGGGGAGAGAGATGCACCTTGTAAGCAACGGCAGCATCTAAGAGTAAGCAACAGGTAGTCTGGGTGTTTTCTGAGTACTGTCAACTTGAATGGGTGTGCTGGACAAGAGCTGCCAGGGGCCATCTAATCCAGCATCTCAGAGTTACCCATGCCAAATGTTTTAAAGTAAGGTGGAGGAATTTACTTCCCATAAATAATAAAACAATTTAGACACTTCTCCATTTTGAAAGATAGGATTTAATACGTTTTTCTAAAATGAGGTGATTCAGACTGCTTTGGATTTGTTGGTACATATGTAAGTATCCAGTTCTTGTCAAACTTCCTCAAGTTCCTTGTCTTAATGACTTCTTGTGACATTGAGTCCTTTTCTGATACATACATATGCTCCCTTTCTTGAATTTGAAGCATTTCTGTGTGCACTGTTGGATTTTTATCACCTTTTTGCTTCATCTAACATCCTGTACTGATTTATGATGAGACCATCTTCCTTGCTCTGACTGAATTGTGCAATACGTTATTTGTCACCATTGCATTTCAGAAAGTGTCTTAGAACTCATATTCTGAGGCAAGAATTCTCAATCTCTTCCTGTGCTGTGCATTATCTGTTATCTCATTTGTCTCTTTACTAAGGTAAGTCATCCTACTTTGCTTAATGTGGCTGTGTTTTCTGGGCTCCCTCTTGTTACTGTTCTTTGAAGCTCTCCCACTTGGGCAGTGCCTTCTTAGAAACGGATTGATCAGTGCTGTGCATGTACTTTGAAACAGGTTGCACAGTGCCATGTAATGATGCTGTTAATGTATTTTTTACAATGCCTTTTGTAAGATTGTGTGAATGGGTTTTTTTTTTGTGTTTTGTCATAACTGTTAAAAAAAATAAAGTCAGTGCCTCCCAGTTTTTTAGCTGTGGCATCATTAAGGCTTATTTTATCAAAGAAAATAAGGTCTTAGGCAGTGAATCATACCCAGGCCTCTTTTTTTGGTGTAGGTGGCATTTAAAACCTTGTACTACATTCATAGCTCTGTTTTTACAGCTCGCAACCTGATATCATGATATCCTCTGATAAAAGTAAAATAGCTATTTTGTAACTTAAAAATTTAACCCACTCAAGGACTTTACCCTCAAGCATCTGCAGATTTTCAACTAATGCTGCAAGTACTTATCAATTAATATTTTTTAATTTCCTGCCAATTTTGCTTTGGGTTTATTTCTATTCCTATGTCATGACAAGTCAAAAGAAAAATAAACAACAAGCCTACAATAAAACTGTAAATTTGGCAAACCAGTTGTGGCAAATACATGTCTTAGAAGCTTCATATTCAAAATTATTTGTCTTTACCAATTATTTACCGTAAAGAATTTTTCCCACCAATTATTCGCTTTTGTCGACGATGGAGTAACCTCAGCCCACAAACAGAAGCAAGAGAATCTAAACCAGAAAGGGAGATGTAGAGAATGTTAAACTCAACATGAAAAGTGGCCAATATTCAATGAGAGGTAACTTTAAAAAAAACCTAAAGGTTGAAGTTATTCTGTGTTTCATGGTAGTTTTTAATAGGCAAATTTTGATTGGGGAAAATAGACTTAAAAATTCTTTATAGGTGAGATCTTTTAGCAGGGGAAAATACACTGAATTCTTTCAAGACTTAGAAATGCTCTGTAGCTGAGTTCTTTTGACTGTGATCAGAGTCATTTACACATTTGCTTCTCACGTGTAGGATTTTATAGGATTCTTCCTTACTTCCTGTAAGTGGAAGCAGACCTTGGCCAACCACACAGGTCTCAGTCCTTATCTGAGGATAACCTATACCTTGAAAAGCTGAAAGGAGCTGGTTAGGTTTTTGCATCATGTCCCTCAAGCAGCTTAATGAATCTGGCTGCTTTAAACCATGGCAACAAATACCCCGTATTGATTGAGTAGTCTTGGTGCTTCCTTTGTGCAGCTGCAAAGAATAAGCTCACACAGTGTCAGCAGAGAGGATTTCCACCCCTTTTGCTCTATAATAGTTTTTGATAAAACTGTTTCCTCTGTGAGGTGGGATTGTTAAGTCTGTCTCTTCCTACCATGACACTTGCTAACCTGGAAGTGTTGATCTGCCCCTCATGACAGGGCCTCACCTTTATTGCTGTTCCCAGGGACTTTCTTGCTTAGATGGTCACAGATGACCCCCGCGTCCTCGCTGTGCCGGCAGTTGTGCGTCCCAATGTCCTGCTTAATGCAGTCTGCCAAGGATCTCTCGTCTCCTGTACACTTGACATTATCCACATGGATCGGGCCTTTGCCCTCACCGAAATAGGCCATTGTCCTTGCTCTAGCTGGACCTCTTCAAACAGAGCATATTTTTTTATTATTAAACATTTTGAGGCATTATTCTACATTTTACTCAAATTTCCAATTGAGTAGTCAAAGACATTGAGGTTTCATTCCAAACCCTGTCACTGTTTCCCTTGATAACAAGCACCTTCTCACCACCTCTCTTATTCTGGTATGTAGAAAAAATAAAACTGTGACAAAATTGCTACATTCCATTGATGTTTAAAAACTGCTTTTGTGTATCTGGGTAGAAGGCAGTGTGCAAAGTATTTTACATTGTATCAGCATTACATTTTTCCATAAAACAAAATATGTGAAAGCTGCTTTTTCATAATCTCTTTAATCCTCATATAAAGTCAGCATCTGTGAA
The DNA here is from genome assembly GCA_013397555.1 of Urocynchramus pylzowi. Taxonomy (NCBI): domain Eukaryota; kingdom Metazoa; phylum Chordata; class Aves; order Passeriformes; family Fringillidae; genus Urocynchramus; species Urocynchramus pylzowi. The sequence goes on along the minus strand of VZRH01001312.1, from coordinate 481,533 downwards.
AGCTAAAAATAATTTGTTCAGGTCCGATTCCCTCAGAAAGATGGGCCAGTTAAATACAGTATACTTATGGTGCAGTAGGAGCGATGATGTACAGACCTATCAGTTGTTAGTAGTTATTAAAATATTTTATTATCATGTTATTTTTTACAGGGCACCCCATATTTGAGGTCTAAAAATGTCATGTGACTGGAGACCAGTTCAGTGTCTGCACCCCCATGTTCTTGGGAGGAACCCAGTACTTGGTGCTTGTGTAGCATTTAAGCATCTCCTTAAGCATTTGACAACTCCTGTGATAGAGTATTACTGTTAATTAGTTAAAGTAATCTTCTTAATTTATAAATAGATGTTTTGTTGTATATGATTTAAGAGGCAGAAGGAATTATGAGTGAGAGACCACCCAACTGGCTATACAGAGAATCAGGGCGGGAAGCCACAGACACCTCTAAGTGTGCCTGAAGTACAAGTTTACCTATTGGTTAAGAGCAATTTAATGACATTTTACTGGGATAATGATATATGGAATTCCAGAAAATTAAAATAAAGATTTCCATTTTAAAGGATATTTTATAATTGTATGTTGTAAAGTACTGCTTCTGTGCATACAGAACTGTAGCTGCAGATGTGATGAAATGCTGGAGCAGAGAAGGAGAATTTGACTACGAAAATGTATTAGGCAAGAAAGTATTTCTCTCCCTTTACAGCTTTTTTTGTACCTCTTTATTACCTGCAGTGTTGAGGAAGGTAGGTGAGAATGGCATGAAGAGTTTACATCCCTTCTTGAGCTGGGTTTGATCTGTTGGGGAGGAATCCTAATTTGTCAAACCATGTTCAAAGCTTCCTCACAGTAGATGTGTGGCTGGCTCAAACTGAATGAGCTCTCAATTGCCACCTCCATATAACTGAAACATGAAAGTACCACAGGAACTTCTTCTCTTTTGAAACTTTTGCACGTGGATAGCTTTGCCTGTGTGCGGGTTTTTACTATGTACTGAAGGGTAGGTGGGCAGGATTTCCAAGTAGAGAACATTGGTTAGAATGCAGAAAATGTAAAAAGCCAGGAAAGAGAAGCTCATGAAACACTATGTGAGAGACGATACCACAAGGTCAACTGTCCTTACATATTTTCAATTTCCAAGGTTAGGAGGTATTTGCCAGATAATTCAAAGCCTTAACTGCCTTTGAAGCCAGTATAGGACAATCTCTGCCTAATGAGTTTACTATGATTTGACTTGTTAGTCCTAAATAGTGTGACTCTTGCTCCAAATGTTTTTCTTTTGTGAGGGATACTCTGATTACAGATCACCACAAAAAAATAAGTTAAACTCTTCGATACCTGTGGGCAGCTCATGTGTTCATGTTTGCTGTTATAACACAGTGACACAGTACAGGCACTCAGTGTAAATTCTTACCTGGTTTTGGTATCTCTATCAAATAACTAAGTTTCTGCTTTAGGGCATTGTTCTAAAGTTCCTCAGGATGTTGAAAACTACTTTGTTGTCAATCAACAACCACAGTATTCTCATCCTTCTCCAGAGAAGTATTTATTGCAGTTTAGTACAGAATTGTCTCTCCAGAATCTTATCAGTTACTAAATAAGGGCACTACCTCCTTCTTCCTACCTTTGTATGAAAACAGTCTATCTCTTACTGTGCATCAGTAATCTCTCAGTTTGCTGATAATGGGAATGAAAGTTTTTCAGAACCAGCCAACCAACCAACAGCACCACAGAAAACCCAAACCAACCTGCCACTCATCTTCCTAAGATGAAGAACATCTCAGGAAACAACTGTGAAAAATCATGGTGTTCTTGAGCAAGGAGTGCAGCTTAATAGAGGAAATTATTTCATATAATTGGGAAATCTCTGAAGGTACAAATGTTACATCTATGTATTTGTTACATGCTGGAATGTGCCCTTACAACTGGCTTTAGTGCACCCCTAACAAACATGTGTCCCTTAATTGCTGCTTTCCAAGCCAGCTACTTATGCACTGAGGACCCTCAGAGAAACAACCTTTTTGTCTGTTCAGGTCTGTCCCTGGAGAGAAGTGGCTTCAGGTCTTTTCCTCTCAGTTCTCCCACACCAAGGGCCATGCACAATAACAATGCTGAGCTTTTCAGATGCAGTATCATTATTCTTCATGACATTGTTAATGAAGAAATCGAGTGGATTAGGATAGATGGACACCTATCCTAGAATTCACAAGTTAGGTAACTTTTAAAAGTGATACACTGACTTGTAAGTCAGGTTTTGCCATTTTGAAGCCATAGTGTAGTACTGCTTTTAAACAGGCTTTTACTGAATGAATACCAGGGAGTTTTTACAAGGTATATATTGTGTGTTCAGACATAGTGTGACGATATTTGGTGGGACAAACTTCACATTGCTAGATACAAAAAACAGTTAATATGATTTGTATTTCTTCAGCTCAAATTTCTTTATAGATACTTGGAGAAGATGTTTCACTCATTTCCTGTTGTATTTCACTACTATTCTGGGTATTTTTCAGGTCTTATTAATACTGCTATTTATATATCTGCCCTATAGTTGTTATTTTTTTGCTGCTCTTGGGTATCGAGAAGAAAAATGCTGATGAGTGGTGTAAGCCTGTGTTAAGTGATTTCTTTCAAAAGTGACACATGTATTGCAGTGGTTTTAATTAGAAGGTGGGTTTGTTCTGTCAGGTCTATTCCTGTAGTAAATGAAGCTTATTGAAATTACTGTTGTGCAGACTGAAGCTTTAATCCCTTGTGTAGCAGTTTCATCAGATCTTTGAGCTGCATCAAATCTAGCCAGATCAGTAAATGAAGGGAAAAAACTCCATTAAGTTAGGAATTCAGTAGCTGGTGTGCCTGCAGCTGAATCTGCAGTCATCATATCCACACCTCATGATAGTGGACACTGACCTGTTTTTGAAACAAATATGACAACTAAAATTTTGTATTTAATTGATAGATTGATAATTTGGAATGTTTAACTTCTAATGAAAAATATTAAATAACTCACACTTACTTGCATTTCTGTTGCCAGTCAGACTGACACACTTTTGAATTCTAACATTCCCATTCCCAGTTATGCTACTTAATGAACATTCTTTTTGAAGACATGGCCTTACTACTTTTCATACAAATAGTAGGAGTACATTTTTCTGAAAGAATGCCAAACTGACAAGTTTTAAAAGACATACATGATCTTATTAAACATGTTTGTGGTATTTGGTTGCAGAAATTTAAGATTTTTAGATACAGAAAACATCACTTGACAAACAGCTTAATGAGTTTTCTTACTTGTAGCCAAGCTGTCGGCAGACTACAGCTGCATCCTTATCAGACCATCCATCATCACAAATTGTGCCCCACTGGCCATTGATAAAAATCTCCACACGTCCTTCCTTCTTATTCTCACCATCCATCAGCCTGATGGGAGGACCTGGGAATAAATTACTGCTGTCAGCTTACAGCAACAGAAGCAAGAACTGGTACTTTTAGTTGTTTTCATTATGTTTAGTACCACTGATATTTACATTCAATGAGCCTAATATCAGTGGTTAAAGTAGTCATATTCATCCTGGCTGGCAAAATGAAGCAGTTTGTACAAATTACAAGACAAATACTAAATACTACTGTACTTTACTCTTCAGCTGATTCCTTCATTCCAAGCCAATATGTGACATAGTTCAGAAACTGACTACAATTCTATACAAATGGTAGAAAACACCTGAGATACCTTTGATACGATACCTATACAAGCTGGACAGGTTTTCCTTACAGAAACTTTATGGGTGAATTTAACTGTATTTCAAGTCCGTAAATCCATTCTCAAACTGGTTGCTGCTGCTCCTCCTAACCACTGTCTCAAAATAGTGCAGCATTGTGTTGAACTTCAACCATTCCTTATCACTATGCACATTGTTCTGCAGCATGTTATTCTAGATTATTTTTCTAGCAATTTAAATTGATTGTTTATTCAGACACATTCATAATATGAAATTTCACTTATGTGGATTAGTCACACTTAGTTGATCATGATTTCTGCAGTGCTTGGTCTCTAGTTAAGTTTTGACTCATTAGGCAAAGTACATACTTAATTCTTACTTACTCTAAAATTCCTTTATAGCCTGCAAGCAATGCAAATACCCTTAAAACAGTTATGAATTACTTTGTGGCTTCTTTGTTATGTTCAAGGGAAAATCACCTTCTCAGTCTTTTTGTATGGCATACTTTATAATCTTTAATATACTCATGAGAGTTGCTTTTTAGAATAATGGAGAAGACTCTTCCTCATTCTTCTAACCTGTTCCTAATCTTTTCTAAATATGTGAGGATGAGGAATTACTTAATTGCACTCTTAAAGCAGTATTTTGAGATAGCTGCATTTGATATTTAATTCAGATTAGTTTAGGGTATGTGTAACTTCTATATACCAAACACGAATCTGGGCAGCACTAGTTAAATCTGGCCTAAGTCATTAAATGAATGGGGAGATATTTGAAGATAAAATCCAAGTATGTTTGCTCCCGATGTAATTTAAAGCATATTGTTTGTGTTGGAGTTCATACTGTCTGGACAATTGCATGGATTGATCTCACCAGCATTCTGTTCACTTGCACTCTCATGATCTTACTGAATAAATGTCATTGTAATATATCTTATCTCCTTTTTAGTGCTCCATAATATCTGTGTTTCCTTAAGTCCTATCATCTACTAATTTCTCTTTTTTTTTCCACTGAATTTATCTTTATGGGAAAAAAATGCTTTTTCAAATGCTGGGAAGTAAATGGTAACAACACTTTGTCCACTTTCCAATCAGAAATCTCCTACGACATGTCAGATAAACTGTCTTATTTTCTTGTCGCACTGATGTGTTCTGGAAGAATACAACTTAGGTGAGAATTATACTTCTATTAACCAGATAGAGGCATGGAATACTACTAATATTTTATTCTTATTTATTTATCGTTTAAGTAATATTTTATTGTTATCTCATCTTCTTGTGGTTTAGAAAACATATATATATTTATGAGCACAAAATTATTATAGCATTCTGGTAGCGGGGATGTGAGAATGTTAACATATGGATGTATTTAACTGAACCAGACTCCTTCAGCAGAGATATTTTATAGGAATTTGAGCAAAGTGGCACAGATGGTTTGCATCTGTAAAGACAGCAGTCATGGATTAAGTTCCTGTTATTTTTGGTTTGAGAAAATTCTTTCTAACAAATAGGATTTGATATATGTACTGCAACACAAAACAGTCATTGGATGGTGAGAGGGCTATATAGAATAAGCCTGTAAAGAGGGAGAGACTCAAAGAGTATATGCAGAAGTGCTGAATGTTGCTGTAACAAGTAGCAATATTGTGCAGTAAAACCATGTTGTAGTTCGTGGGATAAACCTTCAGTCTGTGATTTCAAGGAAACAGGCATATAATACCAATTTCAAATTCAACTGAACCAATTACAATTCAACTGGGTAAGCTAAGTGGCATTGGCAGCAATTTTCTAAAAGGCTACATACTGACAAGCTACGCACTTCATGTAGCAAATTGTAAAAATTAAACTTTTTCAGAATTGCTGTGCAACCCATTGTTCCCCTGTAGTTTCTACATCACATATCTCATAGCCAGAATTATTGTTTAATTATCTGCATGTGGATTTAGGAATCTTTGAAATTTATTTGTTTATATTTGTTTCTATTATATTTTGTTTATATTTTTATCACTGTGTAATTGGTATTTTTCTATCATTTCTTATCAGTCTTTTTGTTCTCTTTATTTTCATACAAGTTTGTAGGCCTTTGACATTGGAACTGACTCTTTTATCTGGGTGTGTAATATCATTCTGTCCTGGTCAGCGAGTGGGACCCATTCACCCAGACACAATATAAATGATAGGCAGTAGTAACACAGAAATAATTTCATGCTTCTCGCCCTATCTTCTTGCTATCTCTGAACTTCCCATCTTCTCCATATCCCTTGTTTTGGATTGTCTGAATGCAAAGCCATAGGAGGACGTACTATTGATTTGTGTTCCTCAGTGCTCAGGTATGTCTCCAGCATCTGGCACCAAGCATTACTTGGAGGTTGAGAAGTGCCAAGTAAAATTAGGTACACCATCAGGAAGAGCTGAATAGGTTCGAAATCTAGCGGAGACTGAGACAACAGCATCTCTGGAATGTGACTTTGTTACCTTGCAAATCTGGGTTGAGCTTTAATGTTCTGGATGCTTATGTTCTAAACAAAACTTGATTACTTCCTGTGATCTTCAGGAGAAAAGTAAGGTTTTTTCCCTTCCTGTTCTTTCCTTGCACCCATCTGACAAATACTAGGATTTTGAGAAACCTTAAGTATCCTGTGCTTTGGTTGGATCTGTATCCACAGCAATACTCATACTGTGACTTTAGCAAAGAGCTTCCTTACCAAGTGAGCGCTTGTGGCTGTCGTTTTCTGGGTGGCAGATGAGTCTGACATCCTCCTGATGGTTACAGTCGTGCTTCCCCCACTCCCGCCGGGAGCACTGCAGAAGGTTTGTCTCCTTCCCAGAGCAGATCACATCATCCAGCCAGATGGGCCCAGAGCTTCCTTCTGAGTAGCTCTCTTTTTCCATACCTGCACTTTTCCCATACCTGCACAACACAGAGGTATGTTTTGGTCCACAGTGATCAGAGAACACATGATGCTTAAGCATAAGAAAGTGATATTCCTGAGGAAATAAAGGTTTCTCAAGTATTCTCAGTAAGCAGGTTCAGTTAGCATTAAATTCTATGAGAGCACCATATGCTGCCTCTTCAGCAATGTTTTCTTTAAGGAATTACTGTTACATTAGTACAAACTTAAGAATGTAATGCCTTTGATTAAGGCTGCTCTTCCCAAGCATATGGCTGGCTCAATGTCTCTGAGGCTTTAAGCATGTTCTTAGTATTCTGTATACATTTAAATGTCACAGTCTGAGACAAAATCCTTTTTTGAATGTCAGCTGTTACAGTTTGAAGGCAAGACAACAGTCACCTACTGAGAGCGTATCTTTGTAGCCAGAGATCAGTAGGAAAAGTAGGGAAGACTGAATGCATAAAACAAATGGGATTTTTCTAAAATGCTTTTCAATACATAAGTGTTCCGGGGCCAGTCTGTGGGATTTTCTGAGGTAGTACAGAAGGACTTACACCTTGAAAATGTCTGTCATTAATAATAACTGTACAACAAGCAAAGATTTAGAAGAAGCAAACTTTTATAGAGAAAATAGAAATCAAAATCAGTTCTTCTCTGTAACACATGCATTAATCTCAGCAAAAAAGGGAACTGGAAGAAACTCGGTGAATAAAGGCTGCTAAATCATGCTTGTTTAAGGTTTTTCTACCTAAACTAAGGCCTAAATACCTCTGTGAAAGTGAGGGAAGCAGGCTTTAATGGGTTTTAACTTGGTCGTTTCTTTGAGGCACTCAGCTAATATTAAAAAGCAGACTCTTAAAATAGGGTCCATGTAGGGTTCACGTAACTGTTTGTCATCATTCTCAAGTCACAGATTCAGATATCCAGTATCAAGTAATCTTACTTAAATCCCAGCTGCCAGCAAACCACCTGCGTGTTCAGCTCCGTCCAGCCATCGTCACAGACCGTGCCCCACTGCCCTGTGTGATAGACCTCCAGGCGGCCCTCGTGAGGGCCCTTCCCACCTGTGAGCCGCACTGCACCATCTGTGCCCATAACAAGGGAAAACAAAAACAAGGATCAGTGTTTCTTAGACCTCGTTGTTGCTCTAAAACAAAACCAGTAACATTGCCTTTACTGCATCCAGTCTGGGTTTGTGCTTCTTGGAAAAAGAAGTTTTTTCCAGAGCTGTGAGCTCTGCCTTTGTCCCATTTTTTTTCCTGTGATGATTGATGACTGAAGTACCTGTGAGAGGTGTGCAGGAAACACCAGCATCTTCTTTGTGGCCACAGTTATGTTCTCGCCAGGAGCTTTTTGGGCACTGTTCTAGTGAGAGTTCATTTCCCGTGCACTGTACTTCATCCAGCAGCACGGGGCCAGAGCCTTCTCCAAAGTAAGCCTGGCTCCATGCCTTGGCAACACCCCTGTAGAAATGCAAGGAGCACCTAGTCAAAAGGAAGCGAGCTGGAGATTTTCCTTTCCTGTGTCTTTGACTTTAAACTTTCCTAGGAGAGATTACAGACGTACAGCTTGGCTATGAAGATTCTAATTTTAATACTCATTTAACATCTATATATAGTAAAAAAAAAATCCAATGTATATTTCTAAAGTGACTTTCACCTGTTGTCCTCAAAGCGCATTAATCAAATACCCAGATAAATGTGATTGTTCCCTATTTAATCCTGTGAAAACCACAGCAAAGAGATCTTAAGTGACTTGACAAGCGTCGTATCACACATCAGCAATAGAAATAAGAACAGGAAGCAGACCAATGACTAGCCTTGTACGGCGTATATTCTGTCAGCAGAACAGATTTTGAGCACAAAAAACTATGTCGATTGAAAACACTTGATTGTTTCATAATTACAGAAATTATGCAGTGTTTAACCCTTTATCATCTATCAGGATTTTTTCAATTCCATTTAAAATACCATGTTTTTCATATATAAATTTTTCCCCCAGTTTGGTTTCTTTCCACTCAATGTTTTCTCTGTTCCTATATTCACTCTAGTTTGAAATGGCAAGATTGAAATGACTAAATTTTGGACTGTAATGATTTACCTATCTGAAGCATATGTTTAAATTAACTAAAAAGGCATATTGTTTTTCCAGTGCATCTGATAAAAATGCTGGCAGAAATGTATAGAAAATATTAAGGAAAAAATCCTTTTTCATTAAGCAGCTGGCTGAAATCAAAGAGATAATGATGGACTGCTCTGAATGCTTTTACAATTTATACCATATTCCAGAAAGAGTCTCTGGAGTTAGGCAAGACAACATATCCCATCATTATAACCAGGGAAATTTGTGTCAAGTTAAAATTATTTAGGAAACTAAATAATAAAAGACATTACCATTATTTTCCACCTATTAATGGTAGATTCATATTCTGGAGTTTTACAGGAGTGCTACAGAAAAGTTGTAGGGGTGTGAGAAGCTACTTACTGAGAAGCTTTACTTTTACAGTTTCTGGCATGTTTCCAGATGGATTAACAACATGCAAATTTAGATTATTTTTAGTACTTCAGAACTGGTCTATTGCCACTATTGGTATGTTGATTTCACTTCATATTAATTAGCATGTTTGTTGTAACATCTTGCTTACTTGAGAAATTCTGTAAATCTCTAGACATATTTCAAAAAGGCTTAGCAGGCTTAGCACCATCTTAATACAATTGATTTACTAAGAAAAACAAATCAAATTAGAAGCATCACAGAACTGCAGTTTGTGATGATTAAATATAAGTAATAAAAAGTTTTAGTGTCATCAGGAAGGAGGCAGGCTAAGAGCATTACACTTGTCATTAGTATACAGAAATGCAAAGCAGGGCTTGGTAACTCCCCAAACCTATTAATAGCAGCCCAATTCAAAAGTAAGAAAAGCCTACAAGAAGATAGACTTTCCATTAGGTATTCCCAATTGAAAATGTGCATGAATACAGAAATACAACATAAAATAAGCTGGGGGAAAAAAAATCTGATGTCAGAGAAGCATATTGGTTCCTATGTTGGCTCAACAAGACACCTATAATAATTTTAACTAGTCCACAGTTCTCATCCTTCTGAGCTAATCGGGGGGGGCAATGGGCAGCCCAAGGCCTCAGTTAAAAAACAAGTACACTCTGAGGGTCACCCATTAATGCCACAGAACTTTGTACCTTCAATACCACTTCTTTCAATTCATTGTAGTCCCAGCAGACTTGAACAGGCAATTTCTGTTCCAGTCTCCTCTGCATTTAACTGCTTAGTTCTCATTCAGTCTGTCTCAGACATAATCCCTTTCTTCTGCATGGGATACAACCCAGCATCTTCTCTGCTTCTTGCTCCTAGTTCTTTCCCTCTTCAACTCTACTGGCCTTCCATCTCAATTGTCCTCATCTCCTTCCTCTCTGGTCCACCAGTTTTCCTCTTAGTCTCCCACTTCTGCAGCATTTTTCTGCAAATACCAATACTTATCTTCTGTGGGGTATCAAAATTCCCCCTGGCTGTTAAGAAAGTGAATCAAGAAAATCCTGTTCTGCTGCTGTAGCTGTATTTCGGACCATGCTTAGTTCAGACAGAATCACTGACAAGCTTAACTGTCAAAACTTCAAACAGATCTCTAGCTCAGTATATGCAAACTGACAATCTTCAGAGATGCGTGGTTTAAACAAATCTAGAGAGATTCTCACAAGCATGCCAAAAAACATATCCTTCCTGACAAAGCAGAGTCCTTGTGCCAAAGCAAGAGACTGTCAGACTCTGCAGTACAATGGATTGTAAGGATTTGAACAGTCAAAAATTTATTTTCTTCACCTACAGATTTGGATTGAAACTTTACTGGAATTGTAGTGAGTTTTCACTACAAAGTCAACGTTTATTCAGGGACATTCTTTATCTGTCTGGCCAAACAGACAAAATTGGCCCTATCATATGACACTGAAAACTGGTTCCAGAGAATTGAAATTAATGTCACTGTACCTGAATCTTCTATAAATAAACTTAGTTACTGCTCCTAAGTATCAGCATTATTTTAAAGGAGCATTTTTTTGACAATTACGCTTCTCCTAGCTTCAGCTGAGGGTCTGATAACTCTCCTGCTTTGCTGCTGGAATAACAAACATGTAGAAAAACAAACCCAAGGCCGAGCTGCCGACAGACAACTTCAGCATCTGCATCATCCCACTGGTCATCACAGACTGTGCCCCACTGGCCACCATGGTAGACTTCCACTCTTCCTTCGTGGGCATTGCTCCCACCAGCCAGCCGGATCGGAGTGAAGACAGGGCCTGGGAGCAAACACAGGATGTAGAACAGGTCATTCATGTCCTAAAATATCATTCTGATAGTAAAGAGGGAGGAAGATGGCTTAATGATTTCTCTGACATCACTCAAGAACCACATTTTCTTTTTTCTACTAGATGAAAAACCTGAAAGTGAAGTGAGTTCCTTTATGCTCCACTCTCACTAGCTGAAACAGCTTACACATACAAGTAACCATATTGATCTTGAATTACCTAAGTGTCACAGCATTCACAGACACTTGGTGCTGTAAGGCCAAATACTGAATCAGTCAGTAGAGCTACTTTTCTACCAGTAAGAGCAAAATTGGGTAAAATCTGAAGTAAGAGGTAAAAATTATGTGATGGACACAGAAATTAATCCTTGGGTTTTCTCATTCCATTAGAAAATGCAGTCAGAGCAGTGAAATCTCTTTGACAGTGGAGTCTCAGTTGAATTGTGCAAGTATTGTTCCCTGCTTGCTTCCAGTCTTTTACAATCAGTAGCTCTCTTCTGGTGTACCAAGAAACTGTCTTGAAAGCATCACTGCTAAATAAATCTATAATAATGGAGACAGTTTAAAGCCATAAAAAAACCCCATAATTGCTGTAATGTGAACAAGGTTATTTTAAAGTTCCACCATATCTAACATCCAAATTATTTAAATTTGAGTAATATTTGTGTAACTTTCTAACCAATTAATACTACTATTTAATTCTTGGTTATTGAAAAAAAAACCCAGAACAACAATATTGAGGTCATTTCTCCAATTTCATATTAGTGTGTGTCACTGATATGATATGAAATGGGTGGGGGGGGGGGGGTTTGTAAATATTTTAAAAGGCTAGCTGCAATAGAACCTGAAAAATGTGAAAATGTGATAACATTTATAATTTTCAGTTTCTTTAGGCAAAACGCTCTTGTTTTCATTCTTTAATTTGTCTCCTAGCTCCCTTCCCTCTACTCAATAGTTTTCTAAGACCAAAATTTTCTTTTAAAAGCCATGTATCAAAATATTGCTCATTATTATTAGAGCTTTAGGACAAAAATGCATCTACCTTCTTTGGATAAAAACATAAGTAGGAGAATAAAGGCAGCACAGAACTGGCTGCAGCCACATGTTTTGGTTTTAGCCAAAGAGATTGGCATTGCCAGCTCCCCAGCACTGCCAGCCCAGCCCCCCTTGAGGCAGCACTATCTTAAATCAGATGGCATGCCTGCCCATTTAGTTAGGATGTTGATTAAAATAATATCAAATATCTTAAAAGCATTAATGATACTTGTTTTCCTAATAATATAATTTTGACATTAAAAAAAAAGCGGGGAAACGATCCTCATTTTACAGCCAGAGATTCTTGCTACTTTACTCTTTCTCACAACCTACATCTGAAAGAAACATTTTATTGTTGATTATGGAAAGGTAAAAAGTTGTTAAGCTAGGTGCTGCTTGAGGTATTTGGAGCAGTTAATGATGCAGTTACTCAATCTGTATAATCTGTTCCAAGAAATCTTAACACTTTTTCTAATTTAAGTATTGTAATTATTACGACTTCTACTTAAATAAAACAAGGACTTGAGAAAAACATATGTATTTTTTTACCCAGGGAGGAGCTACATGTGACAGCAGCTGCCATGTTTTGAGGACATGTCCCATCTTGCCAGGTGTCTTTTTCACATAACAGTATATTTTCTTCATCACCACGACAGCGCACTTCACTCCAGAAAACAGGAATAAGGCCTAATCCAGAAAAGGGTATGTGTTTTGCTGTACCTTTTTCCCTGTAAAAATAATCAGGATAGGGTATCAGAGTGGGAGGAAGGGAAGTGGGAACATTTTCTCATATATAAATCTTGGAGTAGAAAAGAAAGGGCTTTCTTCAGTAGTGTAAATTCATCACATTTTCATACAGTTCAGCATTGTCTTCTGCACAAAGAAAAGTAACAGATGTGACCCAGTTCTCACCATTTTGTGGTGGGATATTTTAGTACAATGACTGTGTTGCTGCAGAGCCAGCTACATTCCTGCTCTCCCAGTTCTTAACTACAAAAATCAACACAGAGTCCACAGTCCATAGGTGAATCTACAGTACCAGATTACTGTAACTGGTAATGTAGTTACCAGTAACTGAATTGTAACTGCAGTGTTATTGCAGTTACAATTCCAGGAGGAGGGGTAATGCCACCAGGTCTTTCTCCCTAATTCTGTCCTTTACTCCATGAAGACGTACCATGCTCTGCCCATAAATGCCTTGTATTGTGGCTGTGATGATGGGGCAGTGCTACCACCTCACACTCCATTAGATCAGGCCCCCATCCATTTTTCTCTATTCAGCCATTCCCATCCACCCAGAACAGTTTGTAAACAGCTCTCTTTCCTTCTCATGCTGAATCTACAGCAACATTTATAGAGCCATCTTCTCTTCCTTGCAAAGCACAGTGAAGTTAAAACAAAGCCCAAATATGTGATATCAAAGGAACAGATAGATGGAGCACCTGAAAATCACCAGTAATACCTCATGAGTTCATGTGGTGGTACAGAGATCCAAATTCTGCAAAACATTCAAGATAGCTCAAAGTTTTAGCTACTGTTTGCTTGGGGCTTTTTTGGCCTGGGTTCAGCTTTGAGTCATTTCTGTTGAAAAGACAAAACCATTCACCCGTATTGCTGAACTACTTTTGCTAACAGCAGCCTCGTTCAGCCAAAATGTTCAGGGTATGGAAAGCAGATAGGACTTACATGAAAATGAGGGAAGGAGCCACTGCACGTAGACAGCTGAAGTCATAAGCAAAATCACAGCCTCCAGATGGCTGAACTTTTATCTCATCTAATCCTTATATTTTTATAAGTTGGCATGGTGTGTCCAGATTAGTATCGAACATTATAAACCAGCTTAGATTTAGTTCTGGCTAGAAGTCTTAAAAAGTGGATTAATCATTAGGAATGTCACAGTGCAAGTCTGCTATAAAAGCCCCTTACTGCTTGTAGCAAGCAAAACCAGTGCTTTGGTATGTGAGTTAAAGAAATGTTAGAAAGGCATAAAGGCAGCCAAATTATGCTAAAGGGTGCTGTTGATTAACTCCATTTTGGCAGCAGTGGGAAGTAGTAGTCAGCAAGGAGAGTGCAGGGGTTTTCAACCTGTCTAGTAAGGCTGTAGCCCTAAAATATTGCCATTTCCCAAAAACGTAGGATGAGATCCAGGTGTCATTTGGCATACTGCAATGGGTGATTACTAGGATAACCCCTTGCCCCTGAGAATTAGGAATTTTCCTGTGATTATGAGCCATGTAGAGTCTAATCCTGGCCACATGTACATTGTTATAGATTCAATAGCCTCACTGGAGCTGTTAATTGACACTTAAAAATGTGAGATCAGGATTGGACCACGTAATTCTGTCCTTGTGGACATCTCCCAGCTGTCCAGTAGAGCAGTTTGTTGAAGCTTGCTGCCCTGTTCACACATTTCACTTTGAAAGCAAAGCATTTGCTACAGTCTGCTCCTGTCCACATCCTATCTTCAGCTTTCTGAGGAAATACTGATTTCCTCTTTGAAGTGTAATGTGGCTGAAGGCAGCAAAGTATACTGGGAAGAACAACTTCAGCATTCAAACACTTTCAAACAGAAAAAGCAATCATCAAACACAAAAAGCTCTCAGGATTTACAAAGTAGATTGTCCTTTGTACTGAAACATCATGAAAATTAGTTGACTGATTTTTACTCAAACTGAAACTTACCCAAGTGCAAGCTGTCGACATACAACTGTCGCGTCATTATTGTCCCAATGGCTCCCACAGATTGCTCCCCAGATTCCATTCAAATAAACCTCCACTGTACCTTCAAACTCATTCTTGCCTCCCCGGAGTCTTACTGACCCTAGTTACCAAAAATTAAAAATAAAACAATTACACCTTCAAGGTACTCTATTGCTCGGTTAATGCATCCCACACAAAAGACTCTGAACCTCATTTTCCCTGAATTCTTGTTTCATGGATACTGAGCTGTTTCCAAGAAATATTCTGGCATGCCTAACATTCTCATACAGTGATACACAAATTAAGAGAACCCTTTTTTTACATGAGGAAAGTATTATTCTCCTCATACTGAAACTGCATCATATTTCTGATCCTTCTGATGCTACAACTTAAAGATCTAACAAAGTATTTATAGACACATAGTTATTGAAATGTGATTTCCTCTACCCAAATGAGCAAAACATATATATGTATGTGTGTGTATATATATACACACGATGTGTGTGCATGTATATATATATTTGAATAGAATATTCTATATTTTTATCTCACAAAATTCCATTGACCTTAAGGGAATCAGAAAATAACCACATGGACTGCATAGCTTTTGCTCTGACCCATGTTACATCATGCATGACAGCAGTTTATTTTAGCCAAAGAATGCATTTGTTCATACTTTTCTCAGACAGGAAAACACTGCATGTAGTTCTATTAATTCATGAGAGGTCTTTACCAAACTCTCAGACAAGGCAAGCTAAAAACCATAAGGAATTGTCTAAAAGAAGTGGGGAGGAAAAACAGTGCTTCTTGAGAGCTACAGAGCACAGAAATCTAAGAAAATGAGCAGATTTTGCATTTCTGTATTACAGTAGTTTTACTTGAGATGTCTGGTGCATCTACTGCCAAAGGTAGCCAAGTGCCACTGGCAAAGGTGGGAAAAAGCTGGTCATAGGGATAACTACACAGAAACAAAAAAAAATCATGACAAAGCAGTAATTTAACAAGAAACATTTCTATTAAATTATCAAACATAGCCCAGCTGTATGAATTTGTATTGCCTGAAATCCCAGTTAATCCATCTGCCTCTGTTCTGTGTTCTACTTACAAGCTACACCATCATCCAGTTTGCAGGGGTTTAGCAATGGGATGAAGATAGTCAGTGTTTGTGCCTGCATTTCATTGTGTCTGTGTTCATCTTTGTGTAAATAATAATAATAATAATAATAATAATAATAATAATAATAGCTAGAGCCACTTTTTCTTCTCAGCTTCTGTCCTGGGTTTAGTTCAGTGTATTTTATAAAACCACAAAGCCAAGCAACTGCCAAATAACTCAAGAAATTAATTAACCTCATGTTTGTCTTGGCGTGTTCCTTTTTGCCTCTTATTTACTTTCTCAGCAGTAACTTACTGTGCAGTAAATTACAAACAACATTTATTCGACTCATGTTACAAAGTGAGCTATCATTTCTGAGAGAGGATTATTACTGAGTCAAATATAATTATACTGTAGACATGTTGCACATCATTTATCTGTCTTCAGAATTTTTCTCTTTGTGTTTTTCTGTATGTGTCACAGACAGACAGAGTTGGAAATTCTGTTTATTTCTGCTCTTCCAGACTTTTGTATAGACTATTATTTTCACTTGAAACGTCAACTGCACTCATAGCAAAGTGATTCCTGACATACCAGAAAGCAAGTTTGAAGATGTCATCTCCAAAAATAAGTTTATTTTAGTGCATGATTGCTTGCAGTGCTGCATGACACCTACTGAAATCAATACAGTGCTTCCTGAGTACACATTACACAATGTTTCTATTCAAATATTTGAATAAGGAGTACTTGAAGAATAAAATTTTCTTCTAAAGTCTCCATGGCAGAATTTGGCTCACTCCTCTTTATTTACAGATTTCCCCATGACAGTGGTAGAATAACTTAGTCGTGTATACACAGCAAAACACACAAGAGGATTGCTAAAGGTAATTTTGTAACCAATTTTAAATATTCTTGATTTTTACCTGATAAATTAATCTAGAAAGAAATAAAAACAAAGCCTATTTTTACATGTAGCTAATATTAAACTTGCCATTTAATAGAGGTAACCAAATATAATTCATATGCACTTTGAAGTATGTATCAACCTCTGTCATATGACCAAGTCATAATTATGTAGCAAACATATCAAAGGGTACTAATGAGAAAATTATTTCTCTGTTGTTTACTCAAAATGTTGCGGTATTCAGACACCTGGTAGTTATATTACCAGATCAAGAGATACATTAGTTACAGTAGTGATACCTCGTAAAACAGAGCCTCAACATCAAGACTTTCATTACAGTAGCTTAATTTTTCTTTCCAGTATATAAAACTCTTTCTTCATGATGAAACACATCTCTGTGTTTCCTGTGTAAATTGATCCTAGGGAATTGCAGGATAACAGCATGATCTGCTATTGTGTGTGTTTATGCTGTATTACCAACTATCTGTTTATGTGTTAATATTTCAATTGCAAGATAGTCAGTGTTTGCATTGTAAAATTACTGGGAAATACTTTTTCACTTCATAGGAAGCAGGAAACCTAATATTTAGCATGATTGAAAGGATACAGGTTAATTCTTATTTTCACTGGTTAAGTCTTCTGCTGTTCCAATGTAACACCTCAAGCACCCAAACACGTGTCTCAGGGGCTTCCTCCGTGCTGCCCCTGGAACACAACAACTCTGCAGAGGAGCATCTGCATTCCCTCTTTCAGAACATGTCTGGCTTAAGTGTATGCACTGGAGGCTCTAGGTTTCTGGAGTCAGAGGTATAGTAGCATCTCAAATTTTTAAGCTATAATTTTTCAGCTCTTTTAGTCGCTGAAGAAAACTAAACCTGTTGGGAGTAGAGCCAATGCAGCTCTATCTACTCTTTGTGCTCTCCACCAGTTCAACATGGTGTCAGACCTCTGCTTAAAGTGCTTATCAAACCCACCCTGCCTCAACACAAAGCTCAACAACAGGGAACACCAGCACCAGGATGCTGCCCATGGTTCTGCCCTCCTCAGCACTGGTTAGGAAGAGGGAGGATGAGGAGAGGTGACCTGATCCCACAGTAGTTAAAAACAAGGGCACAGGACACAAAGCAGGCCTATAAGACAGCTCTAGACACATCCTGTAGTCTTAGGACAGACTTAATTCAGCCCTTTGTTAAAAAATACAATCTGCTATCTTGACAGAAACTCCTTCATTTATAAAAATGAGTATAAATACTCAGAAAGTATGTATGCATTTACTATAAATTTGTTTTAGCTAAGGTTACTGACGGTCAATTCCTGTTGTTTACATACAGTCTGGTAATTTTAGTTGTCCTGGTATCTGCCCAAGTCAGAGTCTTTCCTATCTGCTATCACTGTTGAAAGGAGATTAAGTTATACTTGCAAATGCAAGGAAGTAAGGGTATCCAGCGGGTGCTGCTGAAACTTGCTCCAGAACACCTGCCATAAAGGCTGAAGATGAGACAGGAAAACAGGGAGAGGAAAACCACCCAGCCAACTTTTAATTAACTCAAAAAAGCAGAAGAGCTTCAAAGGAATTGCACTGTTGTGCTTGGCCTCTTTTCCTATACATTCTCATGTGCAGAGTTGCTGGGTAACTTCAAACCCTGCTTTATTTTTTACATTTCACTGGGAACGAGCATCGAGCATCGTTACTCTGTGGCTGAATTGCAAATAAGATGGGAATCACTTTCACTTCTGCTGTATGTGTTACTGCTGCAGCAGTAGTGTTTATGGTGTTGGCTAAAGGCGTGCCATATTTTCTTGGTAAACACCTGTCCAAAGGTTTGCAATTTGGCTGTAAATGTAGGCTGGGAAAATAGGAATCAGAAGTAAAAATTGCCTGTGCCTTTCACCCTGGTGCAGTGTGCTCTGAAATGGCAGATTTAAAGCAGAGCAAAAGAAGTAATTTCAATTTCGGAAATCTGTAAAAACAACAAATATTTTTATTTCTGCCCTAATGTTCAAGGTGTTTCAATGTGGGATAGTGCTACAGAAAGGCCCTGCACTAATAATTCATCTCTGTTGTCTTGGAGTCAATTAGGTCAGTCCAAATTGACATCAAGTGTGAGGGTTTCCCACTGATAAGTGCTCTATATCCCACGGGATCACACTGTTACTTTAGTATTTAGAATACATTGGGATGATCCATAATACATATAAAAGGGTCTATCCCAGTTTCAGAATAAAACTAATTCACTGGTTTATATGTGGTACTTGTAAAAAGCTGCATGTAGCACAGGTAAAACCTAACATTGGTTCAAATCAATGGAAACTTCTCTTCCAGGATCAGGCCTGACAAAAATAAAATAAATGAATCCTGTTAACTTCAGCAAAATTATGCATGGTGCTCACTGTGATCAATGAATGCTGTTGTCTATCACTTTTCTGAGTACTGCTCTTAGTCTAAAATTACAATTATTTTCTCCAGGCCCTTTTTTAACCTTGAAAAAGGGTGCCTCCAGCAGAAGTACTTTTTAAGAACTATCTTGAGGATCACTAGCAGGATTGCATACTCAAGGATCCTTATATTAGAACTTTCATAAATATTGTATACACTGAGTGTGTAATGTGCTGCGTTGGTTCCTCTGCAGCACTGAGATCCATCATGTCAGCAATCAATGGTTTAAGGCTCTGAGAAACTAAACTGAAACTGAGCAATGTAACGGACTCTGAAGGACTGCAGTTGTCATATGTGGGCAGAGCTGGAGAAAATGAGGGGTCTCACCCTGTGCAGCTCTGGTAAGAATGGTTCCAAAGGAGCTGCTTCTTTAGAAAGAAAATATGGACATTGATGTTTCAGTTCTAATCATAAGTTATTAAAAAAACCCGAAGTCTCAAAAGTCATTCTATCAACTGCTTGGACTGTAGTATAACAGGTAGGGAGAATAATCTTGTGTTGAGATTATGAGCCTCAGGCTTGATTCTTCTCTCACAAAAGTTTAGTGAAGCTTTTTTTGATTGACATTAATCAAATCACTTTTTGATAAAAGCAATTTTAATGGAAAGGTTCTAAAGTCAGGCCTTCCTGAAGATGTGTACTTCATTTCCAGTTCTGCCACTGACCTCTGACAAAGGCATTTACCGTGTTTTGTATTGGTCCCTCTTCATAATAGAAAAGCAAATAATTAACACACTTGATTCAAAGTGCTTTAAATTAGATGTGTAACAACGTAGCATGAACAACATATGCACAAAACTGTAATTATGTGCCACATAAACATTGTGTGGCAGCAGCTGCTCCCAGGTACTGAGCTAGGCCTTATTCTTGGAACCTGAGTTTACCACAGGTAAGTTGTTATTAGCAGCAACTAAAATACTAAATTCTGGTGGACTTATATGGGCTCTGTGTAGACAGTATGCTCATATTCATTTATTGTCCTCTCTGATATCCTTGGTTAATCATGATAATTTATATATCTTTGTATTTCGTTTACTTGCTTTCAAGGCATGAATAAGTAATGTTACCCAGATATTTTTAGAAGGAAGGAAATGAAGCACCAAAACCTATTATTTTAAACAGTAAAACTGATTTTAGTCTAGTACTGTACAGTATAATTGCAAAGGCACTTAAAAAATTTCATTCTTACTGTTTAAATATAAAACAGTTTAATAAATACATATGCACAAAGTTTAGCCAATTAACTTTGCAGATAAGTCATAATATTTAAGCTAGAAAAACCCAGAGATTTACAGGTAAGCCTTTGAATAGGGTATTGTATTTAGTTATGGCTGGTGCCTAACACTGAGTATTGGCTTCCTTAGCCCAGGTACTAAAGCAAGAGGTGCAGTGAGTTTCTCTCTGAGCAGTCTCTCTCTCTCTAGCTATAACCACATCATGACATTGCCTCACTGGCATCTTTTTGTTTCTTGTGAGAAGGAAACATACTTCTGGGGGAATGTTCCAATAATCTTATATTTCTGGACAAATGGCTTGATTTGTGTCAATGTTCCACCTTAAGCCATCTCACAAACTCTCTAATTCTTTCATCTTGCCCCCATGGAGGCTTTTGGACAGACACTGGCCCTGGTGATGCCACTGGAGTATACCAAGTCCAACAGGAACAGATGATTTGTCCATTACAAAGTATTGGCTATTGTTCAGCAGCTGTGTCTTCCCTCTTAGCAGGGGCCAACCTAGATTTCCTTTTTCTGGGGGAACAAAGCAGCATTCTGAAAAGACTGGAGAAACACAACTAAACCCAAATCATGTTGTATTTTTGGTAGTTTTTTGCTTAAATCCCCTTCGTGCTGAACTTCCAGGGGATTCTGAAACTTACTTTACTAAGTGCAAGTTTGGGTTCTTAGCAATAAACTGCTGTGCTCTTCACTATTATACTAGACCAAGTCGTCACAAAGTATTTTGGGAACCAGACTGAAGAATTCTAAAAAAAACTATTAATATGCTAGGCTAAATTAGAGAAGCAACTGTGGTACCCTCTCTGAAAGTGAGATCAGTTAAAGGGCATGAAGTCTTCTGGGGTTTTTTTCATCTGTGTCTAGGTATGTTTCCTCCTCCATGCCAACCACTGCTTGGGTATTCTTCCCAGGGAAACATCTGTACTGCATAACATCATTCTGTCTTCTTGAAGGAGTACATTTGACTTGGAACACAGCTTTGGAAGCTGCATTTTTTTAATGTGTAAATGATCAATAGAGACCTTGGTGCCTCCATATCCACTTTATGGGGTATTTTGTACCAACATGTATAATTATCCTGTTGTTCAAACTAGCTTTTTTTCACACACCTTCTATGGGTACTGTTGGAAGAGAAGGATAAGAATCCTTTTAAGTCATCTGAAAGTAAATTAATTTTAAAAAACCGTCACAACCCAAAGTCATCTTTCACAACAAACAAAAAAGTAATATTAATGATCAACCTCCTTGCTGATTTTGTGCCATTACAAAAGATGTAAAAGGAAGGACAATGAAGCAGGGAAAATTCATTTTCATTTCAACAATTACGCTTGTCATGTTTATAGTATAGCTATAGTTAGGACACAATTCTTATTTAGGTAGAAGATAATACCAAAGCAATGCAGGAGAAAATGTGAAGTCATTCAAAACCAGATGGTACATCAATTTATTTAATGCCAACACTGATGAAATGTAAAGCTGATCAAGAGGTGGATGCTGAAATTGCTGTTCAGTCCTTACACACTGAAAACTTCCACTGAAGTCAGTGGGAGTCCAGCTGGGAGCGTGTGAAGGGAGCATAAGTCTCTTGGCTCAGCTCATGGATGTTG